>JADAZR010000079.1:0-243115 GCA_014872995.1 Diaporthe citrichinensis | reverse complement strand
ATTTGTTTACTAAAATTAAACCATATTAAGAATATTTAAGCATTTATAAAGAAGTGAATTATTAATTAATTTCAAGAATAACTTATAGGCTTAAAATTATAAAAGGTAATTTCTTTAACTTAGGAAGTAATCCTTATAAATATATTAATTAATCTTTATTTAAACATATTAAGATAATTAAAGAGGGTTATTATAATAAATGAAAGTTTAATTAAAATATAACATTATAATTAAGTAACCTTTAAATACTAATTAATTTATTATGTAAGCTAATACTAATTTTATTAATATACATTAACTACCAAGATTAAGAAAACCATATAATTCATTAGAATTAAGCTAGGGGACCCTTCGCCAGCGCCTTAAAAGTCACGGACTAACATTCTAATGCAGGAAACCCTGTACATTGCGGTGTTATAAATGGATTGGTAGCCGCTGCACCCAGGCGCGAAAATAATGTAGAGTAGACATGCCGAGCTTGCGAACCAGTTGACAAGGATCCGGATGTGAGCCTATCCGGAGAGTTGCTGCAGTGCAACTGTACACGTTCCCCCGGTTCTTGGGCTGGACCGTATCTGGACCGTATCCAGCTGCCCTGGTAAATTTACCCAGGCAACTATAATAACATATACATCTCGGCCGAGAGCTTGTTTGTGTGGTGGCCTGGGCGCCAGAGCAACCACCTACCACCACCACTACAACAAAACGAAATGAAGGCACGTCCGCGTTGCAGCCTGCCAAGTGCTTGTCGTTCGCGCCGGTTGTTCCCGCGGCCTTTTGCGGAGTGAAAGAACGCATCATGAGCTGATCATGTCGTCTACATAACTCGCTTTATCAACGATCACCCCTGGACGGAGCCGCACACGCCTAACCTTCGTGCTGTTGGCTTCTCAACATTTCACGGCGTGCGCGATGAAGGTCCCGAGAGAAAGTATCAAGTCCACTGGACTGAGCGTGGTCTATGAGCCGGAGAATCGCACTGATGTCAATCTCGAGTATGAAATTTCCTTCTGAGTCCGTCCATGGTCTTATCTGACAGCAATCAGCATCATTCTTGTTCACGGCCTGGGAGGCCACCCAGTGAAGACATGGCTCCACACGCCAGCCAACGAAGCCCCAGCCAAAAAGCCGTCATCGACAAACCTCGCCTCATCATCAGAGAATGAGCCCGTGCGAGCGCTGTCACTGAAATACCTCGCCTCTCCGAACCTCAAGAAAGGCAACACGCTCAAGAAGCCGCGGAACGGGGAAGCGCCCCCGCGGCTGCGCGTGTTCGGATCGCCGCTCCGCCCGCGGTCGGTTGACTTTTCGGACGGCACTGGGGGGTCGTCCGAGAATGTCACGGCCCAGAGGTCTGGCAGGACCCAGCGGCGGGGGTCCCGCCGCAACCGTCGCGCTGCTCCAGCGCCACGGCAGAGCCCACCTGGGGGATCCAAGCCCGCGCTCCGGAGATGGGCGGGCGATGATGAGGAGGCCGACGAGGCCTGTGACCTGGCGACTTTTTGGCCTACTGACCTGCTCCCAGACTTGTGCTGCGATGCCAGGATACTCACCTGGGGTTTTCGCACGCGCACGGCCGACGGGATGCTCGTCCCGGGGCAGTTCGATATATTCAGTCGGGGCAGGGAGCTCTTGAACGACGTGAACGACCTGCTTGCCTCTTATGGGGAGCACGGTCAAAGCCGAGAGGTGGTCTTCGTAGCCCACAGCACGGGTGGGATAATTATTAAAGAGGTTGATGAGCCAATCCCTTGGGCAAACTATGCCTTGGTTACTTTAGCTGACTGGTGTCACAGATGCTCCGTCTCGCCCACTCATACGAAGACACCCAGAACAAGCCGCTGCTCGCATCGATAGCGGGCTTACTTTTCATCGGGTGTCCGCTGAGGGATTCGGCCAGCGGCACTATGTTGGAAGCCATGAGAAGCATGGCGGCCGTGGCGATAGGTGTGGATATGCATGACCATGTCCTCCAAGACCTCCTCGGCGGAGATACACCCCTGGCTTACGAGGGTCGTGATGCTCTTGAGGCGATACGGCATGAATATGGCTTCCCGGTAAAGACGTACCGAGAGACGATCATTATTCCACCGGCGGACGACACATTGTGGCCTTGGGTAGCTCTGGCACTCCGTCGAGACTCGGGGTCGCTGGAGGGCGAGAAAGAGCAGTCGGAATATATCGAGGCCGATCACTTGAATTTGTGCAGATTCGCATCGGCTGGGAATGATGGATATCGCTCCATTGCTTCGTTCATCCTCAGGCTCGCGCATCATCAGTTGCTAAGGGTAAGAGACTCACAATTTCCCCTTCACGACACCAAATCGACCTGCCTTGCGACTTACACTGACCTCCTGCAGAAGCATCGCTTGACACCGGAAGAGGAGACCAGCCTGCGATTCTTGGCAACGCCTGAAAGCACAAGTCAGCCTCCCCAATCGTCGACGCCAATCATAGTGTTTCCAGAGATGCCCACTCGTAAAGCACCACCTTGGCTGCTTAAGCATCCAACCTTCAGGTCTTGGTACCATCGCAACAACCTTCGAGACCGCCAAAAGCTTCTCTGGCTCCGCGGTCCAGCAGGATGCGGCAAGTCGGAACATCTCTCGTCCCTGATCTCCCACGTCGCGACCGAGTGGTCGCCTGCAACTAACAGCAGCGCCATTATCACCGTCATTGTAGAAGGCGAATCACTGCTCGAGTCCATAATCCAAAAATCAGATGGTGCACCGGGCCATAATTACGACAGCAGAAACACCAACCAGGACAAACAGTACACCACCATCACCACCCCTCCTGACCAAACGGGCAAAAGCAGTAACAGCAGCAGCAGCGCGCCCACGGGTGGCCCGACACATGAAACAGCATCCCCCCTGCGGACCATTCTCCAGCAGCTGTGGGCGCACGACCCGCGGCTGCGGAACCTTGTGGGCGGGCTGGCCAAGGCATCATCCCTGCGGGCCAGGGAGGCAGATTCATGCGACCGGCCTGACAGGACGCAAAGTGACGCCGGGGCCCGGGAGCCACAGCCGCAACACCCCAAAGTCTATTCTCGGCGGCCGAACAGTGGCCCCGGCGGCGGTGGTGCTAATAAAGGCGCTCAGGGGCCGCGGCGCAAGGGGCAGCTGGCTGACGTCGGCGGCAAGGAGGGAGGTCGAAATGTCGCTGCCGGCGACGACGATGCTGCCGCTTCCGCTGATGCTGATGATTACCGCTTGCGCAGCGGACAGAGCAGCTACCAACATCTGGACGACGCGCGCCTCGTCTCGTTCTTTCTAGAGGACTACCTGCGACTCCAACTGCCACAGACAAGAGCACAGGCCAGCGAGGAGGGCAGCCGTGCGACGGGAGCCAAACTCAAACCCAAAGAGGGAGACAAGGGCAAAAGCAGTACTGACCCCGATACCGAACCAGCCGTGGTCGTCGAGATACCAGGGACGAGGCGCATCTTCGTCTTTGTCGACATCGCGCCCACGACAGCACCCGCCACCGCGCGCGACCTCCTCTGGTGCCTGGGCCAGCTCGCGCGCCGGAGCACACTGAGCATCTGCGTCGCGTCGCGGGAGCTCGACGGCCCCGGCATGGCGATCAAGCACGGGGACTCATACGCAGAATGGCTGCGCGGCCCGCGCGGCGTGGCCGCGGCGATGGAGGATGTGCGCGCTGAGGAGGAGGAGGAAAGCGAGGAGGAGGGCACCATGCTGACGGTGGACGTGGCCACGTCCAACGCAGAGGACGTCGCGAGCTACATCGAGGCGGCGCTCCTCCCGGACATCGAGGACCGGGCCGTCCTGGCGGCCAAGCTGGCGGAGCGGTCGCGCGGCGTCATGTTCTGGCTCGAGCACGCCGTCGCCATCGTCAACGACGCCAGCGAGGACGGCGTCTCGGGCGAGATCGTGTGCAGCATGCTGGACGACATCGCGCCCGCCGTCAGCCCGCCGCCACCCGCAGTTGGGACAGGGACGGGCCTCCTGCCGCAGGCTGCCTCGAGGAGCCGCAGCGGGTCGTCGTCGTCCGTAATGGCGGCGGCGAGAGCGCAGAGCCCCGGCCAGGCGAGACTGGATGACCTTTATGCGTGGAAATTGAGGCGGCTGAGCGTCGGAGAGGCGAGGGCTGCGCTGGTGCTCATGCAGTGGGTTATGCTGGCTCCCGAGGCGCTGAGACTAAACGAGCTCTTGGTTGCGATACGGCTTACGATGCTTGTCTGGCCGCAGAACGGTGGTAATGCTGAGGAACAGGGAGGTGACTTGGGCGCGAAAGCACTCGACATCGAGCCGCCGATGAGCCTGAAGGATCTGCGACGAAGACCAGCTGGAGGAGCAGAATACGTCCCGGCCGACAACCCGTCGCAGTTCTGGCGGTGGGCGCGGCGTATCTCACAGGGGCTGGTGAAGCTCGAGGGCGAGGGGAGGACCACGACCAACAGCAGCAACAGCAAGGTCTCATCCGAGCCGCTTGGCCTCCAACGCGTGGTGCCCGCCCACGAGTCGGTGCGACACTTTTTCCTGGAGGGGAGAGGCTTTCAGATCCTCACGCCGTTGCCGTTACCGACGCAGTCTCCCAGCAGCAAGACGAAACAACCACCCCCAACAACAGAACAACTCATCGACACAAGCTACTACGCCCTCCTACATACATGCCTAGTCTACCTAAACATGACCGACTTCGACTCGCTAAGCCGCACCAGCAGCGCCAACAGCAACACAACCTCCGCCCACATCCGCACCCCGTCCGAGCCCCCCTCAGAGGCAGAAGAGGAATCCACCCGCCTCCACCGCTCCAACGCCGAGGCCCAGCGCGCCCTCGTGACGTCCTCCTACCCCCTCCTCCGCTACACGGTAGACAACCTCCTCTTCCACCTCCTCCGCCCCAGGGCCCTGCGCTACTTCCCCCCGCAGGCCCGCCTGCTGCGCCTCCTCACCGCCGACGGCTGCCGCATCTGGCGCCGCTGGACGCGCCTCCTCGGCATCCCGGACACCACCGGCGCCGACGTGCCCAGCGCGGTGCTCGAGAAGGCCCGCGCGCGCCCCAGCGCCGCCGTGTTGTTGCGGCCCGTCTACGGCGCCTCGTTCCGCCTCGAGAGGGTCCTGCGCCGCGCGTGCAAGACGGCGCGGGAGCAGGCCGTGCTCGCGGCGAGGGCGAGGGCCAGGTCGAGGCTGAGGTCGCAGCGGAGCGCGAGGAGTATCAAGAGCGCTGCTGGGGACAAGGCGCCGCCTACGCCTAGGACGCCCACGCGGCCGCCGATGGTACGGTCGGCGAGCGAGCAGAGTGTTGTGTTTGCGCTAGTGGGGGGAGCAGATGACATGCCCAAGGCGCAGTGGTTGGTGCCCAAGAGCCCGCGGTCGCCACGGTTGAGGTCTGATTCTCTTGGGTCGATTGGTTCGTCGCCCATGTCGAACCCGGCGTCTCCTGGAGTGCTTCTTGGGATTCAAGAGGTTTGAGGTTTTATTCCGGCACGGCGTCTGGGGGATCATGATTGGATGAATATCTTGTATCCAGGACGGATTGCTTACTTTCCGACTATAGAAGTTCGCCTAACAGAATGAAGTGTGTCAGTTTTTGGCCTTCTTGCGCGAAACGTTTTCCTTCATGCTGCAAGCAGTCTTCTTCCATCCCATGACCCATGCATACACTGTTGAAGTCTCACTAGGCTGCTCAGAAGTGGATGAACACCTCAAAAAGAACACAATTCGCATTGCGTTGGGTAAAGATATCTAGAGACCATTCTTGATATGGGTCCAGCAACTACAAGTACACCCGCTTTTCCTGCTCAACCTCGTCTAGCCGACACACGCATACACCCCTCTACAGCAAGCTCTCACCCAGTGCGCACCTGACCAAGCTGCATCCTGCGCGCACTGTCTCGCTGGCGCCAGGGTCATGCTCCCCGGCCACCAGGCTGGGGTTGACCTCCACCAGGTCCATGGCAATCAGGTTGCCCGTCTCGTGCACACACTCGGCGATGTAGTCACCCTCGCGCAGTGTCAGTCCACCTCGGACAGGGGTGCCGGTGCTGGGAGCCCATTGAGGGTCGAGGGCGTCAACGTCAAAGCTGAGGTGTATGGGGGTGTCATTGCCAATGTGGGCGAGGGCCATCTCCATGACGCGGCCGATGCCATGTCTGTTGGGCAGGCGTTAGCTGTTGTTCGTACGGGGATCAAAGAGGGACTAACCTGTCAATGTCAAACATGCTAAACGCCTTGATGCCGTTCTCCCTCAGTATTCTCTTCTCACCCGCATCGACGTCCCGCAGGCCGATGTACACCAGTTTCCGCAGTGACAGGCGGTTTGACTCTTCCAGCCAGCCAAAGTACTCTTCCTTGTCCTCATTTGCGAGCCCCGTTAGGAAGGCGACTGGCATGCCGTGGATGTTACCAGAGCCAGACGTCTCTGGGGTGTTGATATCTGCGTGGGCGTCGACCCAAATGACGGCGACCTCGCGGTTGAGTCTCTCGCGAATAGCTTTTGCGGTGCCGCCCACGGTGCCGACGGCGATAGAGTGGTCACCGCCCAGGGTCAGCACGAGGCGGCCCTGGCTAGCGTGGCTGTAGACCTGGTCTGCGATGCGGCGGGTGACGGCGGAGACGGCCTTGGGGTTCTTCATGCCGCGGTAAGGGGGGTCGTTGCCAGCCTGGGGCACCAGGTCGGTGTACAGGTGGACGGTATCATCGCCATGCAGCTTGTAGCCCAGCTCGTCGCGCAGCTGGGTCAGCAGGCCGGACTCGATCAGGGCAGAGGGTGCAGCGTCAACACCTGGCTTGCACTGGGCAGAAAGTGGTGTTAGCCTTCGTGTAAATCCTCCTGGAAACAGCTACTTCGCTATTTCAGGTTGGGATCGAGGGGTTCGTACGTACCTGTCCGCCAGAGAAGCCAACAGCTACCACACCCAAGTCCTCAGGGTTGGACAGGAACTTGGACTTGATCATGCTAGTGTTGAGACCCTTGTAGTGGTTGTAGTGGCCGTAGGAGACGCTAGCCTTGCGCTTCTTGTTGGCGCTGCCGTTGCTGTCGCCAGCCGCGGTGGCAGTGCGGTCTTCGAGGGTTGGAGGGACCATGATGAATGCGTTGAGGGAATGGAGGGAGTGGTGGTCAGGTCCTTTTATTTATGGAGGTGTCCTTATTCCTCAGAAGTCGTGGTGGTGACAACAAAAAGGAAGGATTGCTGTCTGGCTGAGTAACTGACTGACTGTCGGCGCCGTTCGGCTTTGCGGGCCAGAGAAGGGAGGACGGGCAGCAGTAGCTCGAGAGAGTGACGTTGGAACGCTGCTAGGGCGCAACCTTGAGAGCTCGGGAGTGAGCGCGAACGTTTGGCGGCAGGCACGGAGGGGAGAGGTCAACAGCAAACGAACTCGAGCTTGGAGCTGGAGCTGGAATTGAAGCTGGAGGCTTGCTTGTGAAGATCGGATGCCTGTCTCAGTTGCTCGATGCTGTGCAACGACGGCGAGTACTGCCGGTGAGGGTGTGATGATCTGGACTGCGCGGATTATCGACAAGAGGATATCAGATCTCAATTGTGTCGCACTGCACTGCACTGCACTCTGCCGCTCAGAAAGTGTCAATTAATGTCGTGTCCCAGCCGGTCTGGAAATGGCTCATCCAGAACGAGCAGGAAGAGGGTGTCGGCCATCCTTTAAATAGACCAAGTTGAGGCCAGCCGGACGCTGCCAGCTCAACAACAGGAATGAGCATCGGCAGCGGAATGGGACGGGCGCGAGCGAGCGAAAGGGGCGCAGGACCAAGTGCGTGCAAGGAAGCAAAAAGGCCAGCTGACCGGCCGACCGCCTATCTGTCCCCTCCATGGCGCGCCATTTCGTAACAAATTGAGTAAGATCAAAGTCAGACCAAGAAGGGGGCCGTGATGATTTTTCTGGTGTTGTCCCCTAAGTGCAGGTATAGCCATCTCCTGCACTTAGGGGAAGTCGCATCCTGGGGCTGCCCTTGTCATTCTCCGTCATCGGGTCCCACCTGCTGCTCTCGGCTGCAGGGTCCACTCTTCCTTATCTCCCATCTCCCGCTCCCTCCACCCTCATCGGGCAAGCGCCTTCCGAGCTCGTGAGCTTGTGAGAGCCGTATCCAGCCGCTTGTACGCTTGTAGACTACTGGGTTCCTGCAGGTTGCACGTCTTGAACAACAAAACAAGACAACACAAAATACAGCATGAACATTAAGACTAAACATTCGGTAGAAAATTTTATCTTCTTGTTTGAATTACAACCTTAATTAACGTATATCGACTCCAAATGTAAGATTTCATTGTTGACTGCTCACAAAACTACAGCATTGTCCGGCAAATTATTTTACCGGCTTCTCACAATGCCCCGGTGTCGCTGTGACAGTGAAACGTTATAGACTGCAAAGACTGCAACTAGATGGGCCTCAGATGCATGGAGAAACAAGGCAGCTCTGGTCTACACAGTGATCACCATCGTCTTCACCAGCCACCATCCCTCGCGCTCGACAGGTTGCCCCAACAGCTCACGAGAAGTAGATACCAATCATATTCATGTAGACCTCACTGACCTCTCTTTTCTGTCTTCATTTCCCAATGTGAGCCCAATAGTCGGACCAGTTCGGCGTGTCGAACGCTGAATGTGGCATCCGACGAAAGGCAGTGCACGCGACCGTCCACAAGGCAAGCCGCGCAAGAGCAAACAATGGAAAGGTGACCGTAAGGGTGTTGGGCTTGTTCAAATATACGATGAGGGATCCAAGAGGAAGTGTAACCAACGCGCAGGACCTCCAAATCCACGCCTCGGCCGCAGAGGGAAACGGGTACTGCCAGGCAGCCAGATGGATCCCCGTGACGATGGGGAGGCTCAGAATCATCAGCCCAGAGATGCACCTGTTGACCAGCACTTGCAGGTTACAGACGCTGCCTTCACTGTCTCTGGTCACCTCCTCGAACCCCCTCAGGTCGACCTCGAACTCGTCTTCAATGTCCTGTGGGCAGCGGAACCAGGCCGCCATGGCGATGAGCCCACAGCACGCGTACGCCATCGTCACGTCCTCCAGCAGCGTCACTCGGTACCCTCCTAGCAATCGAGACATGATGTTTGCGCTGAACCATAGGGCCTGCCCACCGGCGATGATCTTCTCGAACCAGCTTTTTTTGCTTCTCTTGCCAATGTCGTCCTTTTGCGGGAGCATGTCGATGTGGACGCCAGCGCGATACTTTCGCTGGCCTGCCTCTGCCAGCTCCACTAGTCTATCGCCTGTGAGAAGGTTTCCAGTTGTTTTGTCCTTGACCCCGTTCTTGACGATTAGGAATGACTGCTCAAGAGCCCAAGAATCCCAGCCCCGAATACTCTGGAGCCGCTTCTGGAGCCGCCTCGCCATGAGAAGTTGATGTAATGCTCCGGCTGGCAGGGCCTCTGGCATGAAGAAGATAGAAATACCCCACATCACCCTCGAAATCCTTTGGCGGTAGTCGTTATGGATTGTGGTCCAGACGACAAAGAATATGGTTGTTAAACAACTCCAAATGAGGCTGACCGTACCTCGGCCGCAGCTTGGTTCAGGAACGAACCCAACGCTCTCCATGGTGGTGAAAGTCAATGATAGCCAACCGGGTTTCGATACAAGGGCAAGTTGGAATAACTAGTCTCTCTGTATTGGTATTGATGATGCAGGTACAGAGCAATAGGATTTCTCCCAGTGACAAGTTTTTAAGAGAGACAGACTGCACTGCGCGCACGCTGACAATCCACGAGAACCATCTGGAGCAAGCTCGCCATTTATAGCCCTAAATAAAGTAGCAGCGAAATTGAAAGCATGGCAACCGGAGTTCTCTCGGAGCAGCTTCCTCAGGCGATACGCATGGTCACATCCGGCTCACACGGGGCTCAGGTGTGAGCCCTCGAGGACATCCTCGCCCCGATTGGGGGCCGAATGTGCAACAATGAACCTATTTATGGGCCAGATATTTCAGCTTGGGTGTTACACATCGCCGAATGCAGGACGGCTCAGTGTTTACGGAAGGTCATAGGCTGATGGTCAAAGTACTGTACGGCTCTTCATGCAGGCTGCCTAATGTAACGCCGCTGTCAAAGTCTTGTGCTAATTCACACTAATCCACAGCAACCTCAACTTTATCATTCTGTTACCCTACAATTGCTCTACAATATAACCTGGGAAATGATACACAATTCAAAAGTCCTTGGGCGCCCTATTCCCCACACTTTATCATATTTACACCTTTAATTTTCTAATCTTTTAATTCACTCGGCAGTAGCGAAAACATAAACCCTATAAGAGGTTCATCACCACCAGCCGACATCCGAATCCTCTGTTACCCCTTTGAGAGTCGATGATTGGTCTTGACCTTCTTGTCCTGCTTGGCCTTATGCATCATCTTAAATTTCATCAGACTGATGACTTTCAAGATTCTGCCTGTCTTCCCTGCTTTGGGCTCATTTGTCTGAGCCTCAGACAATCTCCATCGATTTCTGGCGGCCTCACATGACGAGTAAATGTGGCCTGTTTCGACCACGTGTGCCCACAATACACCCCATTCGGCCACATCGACGTCGCATCCTGATGTTGGACAATTTTTCAATCCTTCGTTTGGATTTGCTGACAACGTCGACTCTTCACCCCGAGAATCGCAGACGCCGCAAGGGCCACTCACGAGGCTGTCTTTGCGACTTGAGCCTTTGTCACCTCGTT
The DNA here is from genome assembly GCA_014872995.1 of Diaporthe citrichinensis. Taxonomy (NCBI): domain Eukaryota; kingdom Fungi; phylum Ascomycota; class Sordariomycetes; order Diaporthales; family Diaporthaceae; genus Diaporthe; species Diaporthe citrichinensis. Next base: position 232,450 of record JADAZR010000079.1, on the reverse strand, counting down.
GTGAGTAGCTACCATAGTGCGCGTGCGCAAGCGCCGAATCCGCCATCGCCGACAGCCCATTTGGCCTCGCCCACTCTCCTGGATTTAACAGCGATGCAAGTTTTCCTTCCGCCTTCTGCACCAGGAGGTCCCACAGCGCACGGTGCGAGTACAAATGAGAACGGATATAAGCCAACACCATCACCGTGTCAACCAGGAGCCCTGCCGTCTCGATTTCTTCGCCATCATCGACAACTGGCTTTTTCATACGCTCTAACATCCATCGCGTGAGCGTCTGCCGCGTGACATGGCAGAAATGCTGGGCCATGGAGTGCCTGAGGCTCTTCTCGAGGTGGAACAGACCGTCTGCACGCTGGCCACGGACAATCTCTTGCCAAGTGATTGCATATTGACCCCCACCTGGTTCGTCCAGACTCATGAGAGGAACACCATGGACATCCGTTGTGCAGCTCGAATCTCTCGAGTCAGAGCCGGATGACCGAGTCCACTCCTCGTCCTTCCTGAACACTTTTGACGACAACTTACGGAATACCGATCCTATTGGGGGTGGAAGTCCACGCAGAGATATAGTATCCGAGATGGATTCCTCCAGCCCCCTTGTCAGACTCGCGGACCGGCAACAAAAACTAATACCAATTTGGGGGACGGCTGGGCTTGTTAAGAGGTCTAATTCAGTTAGAGGTGCCTTGTACAGGCTGACTTCGATGTCCTCATATGCTGTGGACTGCTGCAGATGGCTGACAGCGACGAATGAGGTCCATTTGCTGGAGATTGAATACATCTGACAAAGATCCTCGGCATTCTTGCGAATTTGATTTGATGACGATGTCTCAGAAGTCCCTTGGTTTTCCAGGTCTCGCACGATGCCTTTGGCGGCAAGATGTTGAATGGTGTTGTTGTTGAACGCGGATTTTGTTACTGCCAGGGTGACTGTCTTGGTCGCGCCATATTGGCAGCACGCAGTGATGACAGCATGATCCGGGAGCTTATCGCTGGTAGTATCGAACAGGAAATAGATTGATTGCTGGCCAAAGTGGTGTAGCCACGGGATTGTTCTTGGAGCTTGGACAAAGGAGTGACTGACTGCTCCAGCAATCCGATTAAAGGCGCCAGAAGCCTTGTTTTTGGAGCCCTGGGCCAAGAAGCCAACCGCATCTAACCGCGTCTCTTTCCTTTGATCCCCAAAAGTAATCGAATACGACCAGCTGGTTGGCATCATCGCGCCCTTGAGAATGCGGATCACGGCTTCATTCCATTCGCCGTCTGCATCCACGGCGACAACCTCCCCAAAACCACCACCAAAGAAGCCAATGCCTTTGATCAGCTGATGACTGACTTGATTCCCAATACCAAGACTGAAGAATCGAACCCGACTGTCTGACTCTGACGTCGTCAAGCGAACGAACTCGATCGTTTTCTCTGATTGCCAGATCTCGCCATCAGTCAGAAGAATAATCTGGGTCGATGGGACATCTGTCGATCGGCTATCATCAACAGCTTGTCTCAAAGCCTGGAGCACTTCGGTGCCTCCAAAGTTTGCCTTAAATTCTGAGGCGTGATCCAAAGCCTCTCGCATTGTAGACTCGTTATATGGCATAGAGTGAGGCCAGAGGCTGGACACATAATCGCCAAAAGAGTAGATGTTGAACTTGCACTTGGCGGGGAGGCTTTTCAAAAACAGAAGAAGCGCATCCTTAAGCTCTTCGATCTTTGAACCATGCATTGAGCCTGACCGATCGGCCAGAAAAAAGATTTCTCCTTCGAATTCATCCATGGATTCCCGTAGGTCCGAAAACAGCTCGCTAGGACGAACTGTTACCATCATTGCCGCATGATCCGAGCCGCTCGAGGGAGCCAGAAGAGCCCGAGACTTCAGGAGGACCTCATCGGGAGAGTGAACGAACAGAACAATGTCTCTGTCCATGGCGGTTTCGTCGATCGACAAGCGAATTGTGGTGTGGTTGGGATTAAGTCCGGAGTCTGCCGGATTTTGAAGCTCAGCAAGGGCTTCAAAGCTGGTGGCCTCGGGCACGTGGCTCATCTTGCCATATTCGACCGAGATCTGATGGCCACTGCGGCAGACGACACTTTTCATTGGTCCTGGAGATGATAGACTGACAACGAGGGAGAGGCCGGTCTCCTTGACGGCTGAGTTTGTCGTGTAGCCGGCTGGAGGAGTGCCGTATCTTGGCGCCACTGAGGTCGGAATCGTCACAACAATACCGTCGCCACTGAGGTCAGTGAGAAGCTCCTCGACGTAAGTGATTTCAACCTTGATGGTTGTTCTAGGCTTGATGTTTCCAATGGTCGTTTGGAAGACGTCGGGCGCCATCTCTTCGCCAAGAGCCGCGACTTCCTGCTTCTGGAATGCTCGCTGAAACTCGCGCTTGGCCTCGTCCTTTGGCTTCACTTTTCCTTCTAGCACCTTGTCGTCACCCACTTCGCACCGAAAGGCAGTGACAGTTGCGCCATCGTACAGCGGAAAAGAGTAAAATGCCTCAGGAATAGAGATTTCACCATGGTTCGTGAAAGTCTGCACCACTTTCGTCTTTGCGATGTTGCCATCCACCTGCATGCTGATGGATACTCTGAGTAGTGGCAGACATAGCTTGGGCTGCGGCGTTTGCGGTGGCAAGTGGTGCAGGCTCTGGTCGACCGTGGCGCGGCTCCTGTGCTCAGCGGTGCTGCGCACCTGGTTGATTTTCCGAGGCTGGTGAGTGACAGGAAAGATTGGATACTCTGGAACATGATGTCTCTCGTTGGCTGTAGAGTCAGCCAGCAGGCTGAAGTAGAGACCTGATGACAGACGGGGCATTGTCATCGCCATGATGAAATGTCGCCCGTGGCACTGGAGTGCGCGCTTCCGAGGCCCAGATAATAATGAGGCAATAATTGAAGATGTTGAGAGGACGATGAGACGAGTTTCTGGTGACAAAGAGACATGGGGCTTACATAGCCAAGAAGATCCGATGTCCAGGAGGACTCCCAACGAGGAGCGTACCCCGCCGAGGAGCCACTGCCACACGTTCTGATTTCGAGATGCACATGCAGATACCCCGCCACGAAGTTGACAACACAACCAACATCTTTCAAGACCCACCTCCAGGCTTGCCTACCTAGGTACCTATGTCATTGGCGGGTTGGCCTCGCTGGCATGTCTGAATGCCTGCGAAACCGGGTCGAGTGGGCCGGTACATACTGCCAACCAAATTTGCAAGTTCCTCAATATCCAACCATTGTTTATGGTTCTTGTTCCTTTTTTGTAAGAGGGGAAAGAACAAAACAGATTCTCCATTCCAAGTGATAGGGATCTAAAATCATTAATTGGGTGTGCGAACTGAAGCAAAGGGGTGGGCCAGCCAAGATGTTGTGGGCCGACCTTGACAGGGACACCAGCGCATGCAGCTGGCTGCAGTGCTCCGCCCCCATAAGGCATTTTCTTCGGCTAAATTTGTCGTGCAATTAAGATTTGGACGTTGTTTTTGGGCTTGAAATTATAGTAAAACCAGATGTCAAAAGTCTTGATTTGATCCTCATCTGCTTTGATCAACAACACAGTTTCATCCTATTTTCTGAACCTGGCTTGTGCTCGAGGCTGCTCGCCGGGAGAAGGCCAAAATGTCGCTGGCATCACCCCTATCAATAGGTGATGCCATTCTGCTGGCCTCCATTGCCTACGACGTGGGGAAAGCCTTCTCTTCCGGCGCCAAGTCGGCTCCCGCCGAGTTTGCAGAGGTCCAGAGCCTGCTATTCTCTATCGGTGACGCACTCGATCTGGTTGGCAAAACATGTGAGGGGCGAACTAGGCAGGAGGTTCCGGGGGAAATGGTTGCCAAACTTGAGGGGATCATCCGGAACTGTCAAACTGTCTTGAAGTCACTGGAACGTTTCGTCGACAAGTACTCCGTGCTAGACTCTTCTGAGGCTTCCAGCTCAGGAGCTAAGGGTGCGAGAGTGTGGAGGAGGGACATTCTCAAGAACTTCAAGAAGGTCGCATGGACGACGGAGGGGCAGGATATCACTAAACTGAAGCAGACGCTGACAGCACATGTTCAAGCCCTTAACTTGGCAGTGACTGCTCTGAATGGGTAAGAACGCAGAGAGACGTTGTAGTTTGATATTGACGATGTTTCGGTTGACACACGCCTCCAGAACAAAGCAGACTATGATGCACGAAGATGTGTCCGACACACGAGACGACGTTCAGGCTATGCGGGAAAAGCTTGATGAGATTCACAAGTGGTACGAAGAAAACCTGAAACGTCCGTCACAGTCACATGGCAGTCCTAGTCACCACAGCCGCCCATCTTACGACGCTCGGAGTTTTGCGCTCTACGAGGAACAAGGAAATTATGGCGAGGCTCTGGTCATTTTATGTCCTCACGCTAGATTCGAAGACCTCTGGACAGATGACCCCGAGTCCCAGACTGACATGCCACAACGGAGCATCTTCAAGTGCGGGTGCTCGTCGACGGCTGGTTGCCACAACCTGCAATACACCCGTACGTTACGCAGCAATCTTGAATTATATCGTGTTTCATATCTAATTTATCTTAGTCCTACCTTTCAGTCTCTTTGTTCAGGTGATTGGCAAATACGGCGGCATGCGGTGGCAAGTCTATGTCCGGTCGCCTACTTCGAACACACCAATCTCGCTTATTCTTGGAGAGATCGAGGCTAGAGGTAGTTATCGACATATAATCTCAGATGAATTGATGTATTGACATGTGAATTATAGAGGTCTCGAAAATTGAGTCTTGGGTCGACCAGGCGGCTTCACATTCAGTAGAAACTCACTTGAGCAATGGACTTCAGACATCCTTTGTGCAGGCACATCAGGACACAATCTCCGTGTTACGGATGAAAACGTGGGTCTCCTCTCCTCATATATCAAGATCATTTCAAGATGACGCTGACTGTCAAAAAGTAATTCGATCAAATACACTGCCAAGCTGCTGCACGTGGTGTTCCGCACCAGCAACGGAGCCTTCACCGTTGGCCCCTTCAGTTCAATACAAGTTCTACAATATGGGACCACTTGGCATCCTGACCGCCTGGTAGAGCCGGTGCCTGCCCAACTCTCTCCACAAGCACATGTCAATATAGTTCTGAATTGTCTGTCAGACGACTCACAAGCACAGAAATGTTTCACAGTCAGAGGTAAACGATCAAATCCGCCGAGTTCGATCGAAGTTGTCGTACTAATCAAACATTGAACAGTGAACCAAGACACGAATACCTCGGTGATGGAAAGACCGAGATATGTCGCAGTTGACGATGCAATATGCTTTCAGGAGATCATCAACGCAGGCTCTCCGGGCTCTTCACCTTCTAACCCGGTCCAATGCTCCAATATCACGTTGGAATTCTCAGACTCAGCAGGTTTGCCTAAAATCCCTATCAAGTTATCGCAGGACGGCCACAGATACTAATCTATGTATCCAGACGCACAGGAATTTCATGCCGATCTGAAAGACGCCAAGCAGAAGCTTCGCATGCAGTACCTGCAGCAAGTGAGGTGGGGAGAGAAGCTCATCGGCCAACTGTTGGTCCTCCCGCTCTGTCGAAACACTTGCATCTGTGAGCTTACGTATGAGCTCTGTTCTAGGGATTTTGCTGGCGAACTTGTAATTCGCAATCATATTCTACAGGACGTCCAGATCAAGGTCATCCTAGACCAGGCCACCAACATGTTCCGGATGGCGCTGGTGCGTCGCGATCACTCGGCTTGTGTCACTTTCGAATGTCGGTCCATCCCTGAACCCAGCTTATTTTTAGCACATTCTATTCGAGCACGACCTTCTCACAAGCATCGTACTGGCTTGGACAGTGGGATTCCATTTGTTATCTATTTTTCTAGCATTTCGTGGGCTCATCTTGCGTTCAGTACGAGCTTATTGCTTCTGCGAACAACTCTAACAATCATTCGGTGTCATTAGTACCACCAAATTTCGTCAACGATCTTTCGGAGGGCAGAGATTCCGGATATGAAAATCATCCTGCTTGGTTTGTAGACACCAGAAAAGATCGTATTACGATCATCAAGCAAGAATCAGGAATGGATCCTCTTACTATACTGTCCAAGGCTTGTAAGTATTTGGAATTATTGAGGTACTAAGGATAATGATCACTAATAGCTTGAGTATTAGTCCTGGACTCCAAGACGAGAAATGATCAGATTGAGATCGAGAATACTCATGTCGCTTGATCCAGATTCAAGTGCTATAAATATGAATGTTTCGTACATGAGGGGTCTTTCAGTGCTTTCCTTGTCGCAAGAATATCAAAGAGTCTATCATCTCAGCTCACAAGAGAAAAGGGAGTGGAGGAATTTCTGCTGTTGCAGTTGTCTGACGGGAATGGAGGGATAATTCATCGCCAAAGAAAATAAAAATAACATGAATTGAATCTTTCCGTTCAAGGTCGGTTGTGTGACTGTAAATTGGACTACAATATTTGTGAGAAGATGACTGCTCGCATTTACGGAGCAAATCAAGCTATTGTGTAAGAATATGAAGTCGTGGGGATCGTAGTTTTGTGTCAAACGAATAATGCTACTGGAAAGGACAGGCCAGGGTCGCGCGACTTCTCATTATACACCAGTCGCTTAAGTCCTTGTGTTGAACGTATATTAGATGGAATCTCGGCTCTTGTCAACCCCCTGGCTTGACATATGAAGTTGGACCACAACATCCAACTCCGAGGGGTGTGTCTGGCGACTACTAGTACCTACCTAGGTAGGTACCATTGGTGTTGATGCGAACCAACGGTCAATATCCCTTACCAACACGCACCACAAATACTGCAGAGCTTAAGTCAGCAACCATGAAGCTTTTCGACCACTGGGAGCACTTTCCAGCTTTCCGGCTTTCCAGCGCCTCCCCTCTTTTTTCACTGCGGTACAAGGCTTACTGCGCGCTCATACACGACTTCCTGCTGTCCGCTGAAAATCTTTTGCCTCATTCGGCTACCGCGTACTCTTCCTCAAGCATCTCATTTCATGACATTCACATCATGGCAGCTATCCCGCCCGAGAAGTCGCCCAAGCCAGGCCTGAACATCTACGGCTGCCCCTCCCTGAATCCAGTGAAGTTGACCATCGCTGCGGAAGAGCTGGGGTACGTTGCTATGTCATCCGCGCCGAGTGGGCTAAGTTCATCGAGGCTGATTCCCCATACAGCATTGCTTACAACTTCATCAACATGGACATGGGCGCTGGCGAGCTCAGCGCTGAGTGGTTCAAGTCCATCAACCCCAACGGACGCGCTCCTGCTATCGTGCACGTCGAGGAGGATGGCACGTCTGTGACCGTCTTTGAAAGTGCGGCCTGCTTGCTATACATTGCTAGCGAGTTTGACAAAGAGCACCAGACCTCATACCCCGCCGGAACTCCAGATTACTGGACCCAGCTGTCCTGGGTGAGTGGGGTTGAAGGTCCATGCTTCCCCAGTAAATGATCATATCTAACTATCCATTGTGTAGCTCTCATGGCAAGTTACAGGCTACGGGCCTATGATGGGGCAAGCCAACCACTTCAACCGTTACGCGACCGAAGACGTGCGGTACGGTTCTTGGCGGTACACATCTGAGGCCAGAAGGCTCAACCATGTTTTGGACCAACAGCTTGTAAGTCTTTTCCTTGTCCCCTCTGTCTCGAGAAGTGTACATAATCTGACTCAGGCATACCCGCAAGTCTAAATCCCCATCCGTTGCCGGAGATCGCCTCACGGTCGCCGACCTTGCAAGTTTCGTCTTCGCACACTCCTCCAAGTGACGCGGAATCGACATCAACGAGTAGCCCCACGCAAAGGCATGGCACGACAAAGTGTTGGAGCGGCCTGCCTTTCAGAAAGGACTACAGGTTCCTGTACCATACAAGTTCAGTGATACGGCAGTGTCGGATCCCCATGCTCAGGAGTTCTACAAAATGCAGCGGAAGTTTGGTGGTCAAATGATCAAGGGAGCGACCGAACGGTGGAAGGGCGAGGTCGTGCCGTTGCCCTCTGACCACTCCAACTACTAGCCCGCCAAACTTTTGGTGAGTGCGTTGCACCCACGGATGGCCGGTTAATTTGGCCAGGGTTGACATTTACTTTCCCCTTGTTGAAAATGCTACACTTTTGTTGATTGTAATCATTGGCTTGCCTTGGCCTTAGATGAAATTCTCCAGAAGCTCTTGTGAAATCGTGTTTGCGTTATTTTGTATTCTATGAATGGTATTTACATATTATCATACATATTCTCGTACTAGAAGCTTATTGACGCGGCCCAAAACCCTGTCCGTTGGATACGTGAACCGTACGATACCCATTCACCTGGCCAAGCTCGAGCCTCTCGGTGCTTTCGGAAGATGCGTCCCTGGAAGACTTTGCGTTGCTCTCAGGGCCGTGCCAAACACGCCAGGACTTTGTTGCGATGATTGAGTTATCAATGTTGCCGTCAGCCATTGAGACCTGACTTGGCTTGGTTTCGTTCCGACTGCCGTTCCGGCTGCTCATGAGGGAAGATATCTTCGACCAGCCATGCCAGTGCCTAATTGGATGGAACAATTTCGGCATGGTTGGCAAGCATCCGCAGATGATGACGCAAGCGGGTTCGACAACGGTGAATATAACAGGTATACTCTCGTGATCTGTGCCGTCGGTGCTTTGGTTAGCCGTGGACCCCAGAATGCAACGCCCATCGCCGGGGAAATCGACGGGAGTGGGATCGAAATAACTGACAGGTCATATCCGCTGAACTCTGAAACTGATGCACAAAGGCCAAGCGAACAATAGCCACGATGAATGCCCTAGATTCTGTTAACATCGAGCAACCGTAGAGAACATCAAGAGATAGTCATGCACGTACAATAGCCCAATTGTGAAAATCAAGCTAAGACCCAGCCGCCGGCCGACTCCCAGTTTAAGCCTCCAGATTGATGGCTGGGGAAGGATGATAAGGAACAAGTCCGTCGTCGCGATGAGTGTGTTCATTGCGAGACTTGCTTCAGGCGGGTATACGCATTGGGCTGGATAACCCCAGTTCGAGGAGAAGGGTGTACATTGAAGCGACACCATCAACATGCTAGCAACCCAAACGAGGATCACGTAGGTGGCAAGGAAGTAAAAGCCCCATCGTAGGAACCGTTCGTGTGTCGTGAATATCCGTGTCAAGGTTGTGAGAGCGGAAAGCTTTGCAAACGTTTGGGTGGTTGGGTAGATGTAGGAAAATGCCAGCGTCGTCTAATTGATTTCATCAGTGGGAAGCACATAAAAGAATGCTGGATTCATGAACCGGAAGACTGATCGTTGTCAAAATGTACGGCTGCACTTACTTTTCCCAAGGTAACGATGGAGTCAGGATTCTCCATCAACCAAGTCATATGGTGTCCAATTCCATTGTTCGCCACTAACCGATCAAGTCAATACTGCTGTCCATGTGGAGGAAATTTCGAAATCATTCGTCTTGCTCACGTACTTATACCAACACAGACTTGAATACCAATCAAAAGTACCTACGACAAAGGTTAGTCATCGGCGCAATACTTTTATCCTGCGAGTGCGGGGAGGAAGGAAAAAAGTCACTCACTGTGGCACATATTGCTAGGTAATCGTCGATCTTCACTCCCACTTTGGTAAAGGTTCTCGAGAGAAATCGCAGCACAAGGCAAATGACCGTGAAGGCGCTGAAGAGGGATGAAACCCCAATAATCGTTCCGCTGAGACTCTCGTCTGGGTTCGGACCCATCGAAGGGGGTGTTTGGCCGCTCATTGTTCCGCGATTATGGAAACGATCGGTACGTGGTGGAGAAAGACGAAATGAGATTTTGGCCGTCGCAGAGCTGAGAAATGTCCCACCTCTTTTTCCCACGGGGTTTGGCAGTGGCCCGTGTTATGTACAACTCGGGGCCCTTGAGGGCTGATCTGCTGACTGCTTGCTTTTGCCGCAGCTGAATCCTGCACCAGGCAGGTGTTCCCATTCTCCCCAATACTGAAGCGTGCCGAAAATCCTAAAGGACCAGTGCAGGCTACCTGTAACCAATTTGCAGGTTGTATCCACGTGGGGCCTCGGCCGGAATCCTTCGGCGAATACATAAATAGTGGCAGCAGGGCAGTGAGTGGATGGATGCGGAACCATTTGAGTAACCGGTTCGTGCATGACAGGGATGGAGAACTAGACCTCAACTTACATACAACCTAGTCCTCTATTGGGCCACACTCTCAAAGCTGGATCTCATGGAGCCATTCAAGCCTTTCTGTTTATAGCGGTTGTGATCTAATACACGGTGCTGACCACCATCTCCTCGTCATCCCTAACTCCAGGTACCAAGCAATTTGAATAATCGGGATCAGATTCACCGAATTCGGAGTGCGAGTTTCTCTTAGTATCACATTGAAAGAAACCATCAGGAACTAGTCAGCTCCAATGGTAGCTGAATGCCCACATCCAGCAAGTCTCACGTAATTCTTATGTCGCCCCGCCTCCGTACAAGACAATTTAATCGCATCCCGAGATCAAGATCGTGGTTGAATGCACCTATCTTGGAGTGATTCAAGGAAGTGACAGCTAATTTTGCGTTTGATCCGTTCTGTCGACCCATCGATGTTACATGGCCAGCAAAAAGGTTGGGTAGGCGGCTAGAGGAGGATGGTGCGGCCAGAATATCCGGCCACGTACTTACTTACGTAGGATTCAGTTAGCCGCATGCGGGTGAGAGGCGCGGTAAGCACCAACTTCCATCGAGCCCAGGCCGATGGTCAGACCAGGTTCGCCACATTTCCCTCTTTCCTATCTTGGGGAGAATGCCGTTGAAGGCGCCGCGGGCTCAACCGGCCCGGCAGTGACAGACTGCGCCTCGAAAATTGGAAAGCAGCCGCCGCCAGCAGGGCTTTATGGTGCATTGAAGAGGTCGGGAGGATGTGCGTGCCGTGGGGCTAAATCCCACAAGATTGACATGACGAGAGGTCTAGCAAGGTCTGTAACATTTTTCGAGCCATTCTGGTATGATGTAACATCACAATTGATTAAGCACCCGCCATGTTGGATGGACTGTTGTATCCATGAATCTTGTGCCATCCATGGATCTTGTGTGGTTGCACAAAATGCTTACCAGGGGTGTGTTGGAGGGTGACAGGGTTGCAGGATACATGCCCGCGGCAATATCAGCTGAATCCTTCGATACCGCATCGTATGTTGAATGGTAATGATTCGAAATTTTTAGATGCATGCCTCGGTAGCTCCACTGGCGACAGTGTATGAAATTATGCCCCTGCTAACTGACTTTAACCGAGACCGAATGGCTCACATTTTGGTGCCAAATACAGACGCATGCTTCAAGTGAACGCGGTACATGTTGTGCCAGCGCCACCATCCCAATATCCACCTGTTCAATTCCATTCGAAATGCCAGTGATATTCGGAATTGGTGAACCAAAGTAGAAAATAGGCCTGGGTACCTTGCATCCCAACTGCCGGATTATCTCAGACGCGATGCAAGTGTCCGAAGTTAAAATGCCTGCCCATCCTCGTTCGGGACTTGTCAACACAAAGCAGTCGGCAAGGGTTCCAAGAGAACATCTGTGCACTGCATATTGAGACGGTCAACATGCACACTTAGACGAGGTTCAGACCATGTCATAGACGGTCATGCATTTCTAGCTGCTTCAGTCTATCTTAAGAGGATACGTCTTCTTCACTGCATCCTTTTCTCGCTCCAAGAATTCCTTGAACGAAGTCAGCGGCACGAGTGCCCTCAGCTCATCCAGGTTGATGTAATTGGACGTAGTCCGTAGCGACTTGTGGGTGTTCGAAAAACCCGTTGACTTTTCCTGTTCCTCGACCTCCTCGTCCGTTAAGAACTTGGCACGGATTGTGCCCGGCCGCCCAATGGCATCAGCGAGTTGGTCCAACATATCCTGTATCTTGAGCTGGTCGCTCGCAATGCTCAGTGCCCGGCGATGGTATTCCTCTGGGTTCTGAAGAGCAGCGATGGTGAACTTGGCGATGTCCTCGTGATCGGCAATCGGGAACTCTGATTCCGCTGTAAAAGCCGTGGTCCACTGGTGCTCGTCACGAATTTCCGTGTACCGCTTGTTTTTGGGTTCCAAGAAGTTGGCCATGAAAAAGGTAGGACGTAACAGAGTCCAGGATTCGAATCCGGCATCTTCGACCATCTTCTCAATCGACCTCTTGTTGATCATGTGCTTTTGCATGAACGACCCCGCCGAAACAGCCACACCGTCCTCCAACATTGAGACTCCCAAGGTAGTAGATGAGATAACTTGCTTGACACCGGCTTCCTTGGCGATATTGATGATGCTTTGAGCCTGCCAGGACTTAGTTGGGGCACTTTACATCCATCACAATGCCGTGAGTGGCTGGAGTGGACAAACCTGACTGGGCTCTTGTGTCTGGATATCCCAGTTGGGTGTAAGACACAAGTAAAGCTTGTCACATCCTGCGATACTGGCCTTCAACGCATCGATGTTGTCCCAGTCCCCTTCAGTAAGCTGCACCCCCAGATCGCGGAGACGCACTGCTGCAGGAGAAGTCAGGTCTCGCGTTGTTGCGTGCACTTCCCAGCCGAGCTTGAGACATTGCCGAACCAATGCTCCGCCCTGGCAACCAGTGGCACTGCAGACGAAAATTGTGTGCTTTGATGTAGACATGGCTTTGTGATGGGATAGAAACGGTTAGGATATGTGAAAATCAGTTTGAGGTCACGATTTTCTTAGACACAGCAATTGATCAAACGCTTGTTTATTCATCAAAGCAGACTGGCAGCTGAGAAGATTGGCTCACGCCTCCTTGAACGTGATAAGAGCCCTCCCCCTGGGATGCCCCACAGTCCGCCCCCGTCGAATTGACTTGACCTGCTGACATGCTCATGATGGAACACTGCGCGCTGAGTATGCCCGGAGCAAAACATGGGCGAATGTTACAATATGCAATTAACGCATTTGTGAGAAATTCGGGAAATGCCGAGGGGAAAAGGCTCATTGGCACAAACACAACTTGGCTCCTCCACTAGTGCTGAGATGGACGCGCTGGTTGCATAATGCCTGCATGATCCTTTGCAGCGGGTAACGAATACGATCAAGGGTCAGCCACTAAGTCAAGCTTTGCATGCGCCGCAGTTTTCGTAGCGAGATGCCCCGTGCGATGACATGTCAGATTGCTTACTAGCACCTGCCCACATGGGAATCGCCAAGTGAAAAGGATCTCGCATGTCATGTCTCACAACAAGAGACGCTCATCGATACCCTGCTGACAATCATTTCAGAGTGGGGTACATTCGCTTGCAAGGTGGAGAGGGTGTGTATCTATCTGGTCCGGACTGAGTGGACTTCCTTGTTTATTCTGTGGGTGGGAATAGACACTAGCAACCACCTAGCTGATGCTCTCCTTCCTTCGCATGCACATGCAAATCCTCCAGTACTACTTTGAACGGGTGGAGTTCGCGCTGGTCGGCTGTGAAGGCGCAGCAAGAGACTCTGACACAAGAAGCTAGCTGCCGCCCCCAGCGCAGGGGGCGGGTCTGGCCCTATTGACAACCGATATCCGGCAACTTGGACGGTTGCACGCACGCACACTCTCCAAGTCACAACACCACAAACGTTTGCGGCCGATATTATTATGTCCACTGTCAGACCTCGGGACTATACTGCTTACTGATTACAGGTTGACTTATAGGAATTTGCCCTCGTGTGCTTTGCTTTCGTCTCTTTGCTGTGTTCTTGCTCCACGTATAGCCACACTCTTGTTCGCAATCCCCTGAGCGTCCGAGAATACACTGATTCCTCATCACCGTGACAGCTTGTCAGAATCCCACAATGTCGACCCAAAAGCCTTCAGCTCGAATCATTGAGCTCGCAAATGCAATCAGTGCATCCACAGCCAAGATTCATGAATCACTGGCTGCCAAGGAGATCGCACCACCCAGTTTCGATGAAGATGCTTCTTACTCTGTGCCCCAAGAACTCTCAGCGGACTACGATGTGGTGCTAGATGCCACGGCAGAGCTCCATGACTTGCTGCTTGAACCATTGAATCTCATTCACAGACATTGCGGGGTGAGCAGCCCACTAGCCTTTCTATAAAAGAACCTGTGGCTAATTAAAATATTTTGAAGCATAATAACCCGGTGTGCATGCTGGCTATTACGACGTTCAAAATAGCGTCGATGGTGCCGGGAAACGGCAAAATATCGTTTGGAGACATCGCCAAGCAGACTCCAATGACCGAAGACATGACCACTCGCCTCCTGAGGCACGCCATGACAATGCGTATCTTCCGGGAGCCTGAACCGGGAATGGTCGCTCATACAGCCGCGTCCAAGGTGCTAGTCAACCCGGGGGCCAATGCCTGGCTACAATCTGGTACTGCAGAAATGTGGCCGGCTGCAACTAAGGCGAGTTCAATTCCTCGCCTCACCTGATTTTACTCACACTAAACTCGCACTTTACAGATGGTGGAAGCCTTGACGAAATGGCCAGGATCCCAGGAGCCCAATGAGACTGTCAGTATACTTGCCAGACTGGGAATTTTACTGGGAATATGATCTGACACCATTTGAATTTTCCAGGGCTATGCACTGTCCAACAACTCCCAAACTCTCTACGAGGTGTTCGGCAAAGATCCAGAGCGGGCTGGACGCTGGGGAAGTGGCATGCACGTTTTTGTCCAACGGCCACAATTCGATTCTCAGTACACTACCAATCACTACGACTGGGCATCACTGGGTGAAGCCCAAGTCGTATTCTTTGGGGGCGGTTTTGAGCACGTTGCCTTGGCTCTGGCGAGGCAGTTTGCCAATCTAAGTGTCGTTATTCAGACCCTGCCCCAGGTGGTTGAGGCCATGCCTGTTCCGGAGGAGCTGCAAGCAAGAGTCCAACTCATGGCGCACGAACTGTTCAGCCCACAACCTGTCAAAGGTGCCGACGTCTACTTTCTCCGCTGGTGCCTTCACAATTGGTCCAACAAACGCTGTATCCGCATGTTGCAGGCCCTGGTACCTGCGCTGAAGAATGGGGCGAGAGTGATCATCCAGGAGACCATCATGCCAGAGCCGGGCCAAGCGCCACTGTGGAAGGAGAAGAATACAAGGTAAGTCAATTCTATCGCTCTTTTGGAAGATGCCTGTCTAACTCTGGATTGCTGTTAGGGCCACCGACATTAATATGGCTGCCGCGTTCAATGGCCAGGAGAGAACAACGGCTGAGCTTGAGTCGCTACTCAAGGAAGCAGATAGCAGGTTCCATCTTGAGGCGATTATTGAGCCATCCGGGTCGGCTCTTGGTATGCTGGACTTCGTATGGACGGATAAGGCAGGCGAGTAGAGCCATGCATCGGCGAAAAGACGTGATGCCCGAGGGCTTGGCATTTCCAAATGTCTTACTACCACTCTAAATAAAAGCAATTCCACAAGTTTCAATATTCGCTGAATGCATTGACGGCTCTCTAAATAATGACAACTAATCGACAAGGATATGGAAGCTCTACGACTCCCACCCATCCGCTTTGATCTCTTGCAGGCACTTCAGCAATCTTTTAAGTCCTACCAGCAACGCCTCTTTTTCCACCGTAAAAGTAATCCGGAACCAACCTAGCTCCTCTGTAAAGTAACTGCTTCCAGCGGATATTCCGACGCCACCCATAATACAGCGCTTGGAAAGCTTCCTCTCTCGATCTTGGTACATCTCAAGGTCCAATGGTGAAAGCTTGTGTGTGGAAAGGCTGGTGCCCTCCGCGGCCTCCCCTGGGCCACGTAGATATGATCTGAGATCAACCCAAACAAAACATCCGGCGTTGCTGATCAAGGCTCAGCTCGGTTTTCAACGACTCAAATCTTATCTGGTATGCGAACTTACGTGCTCCGGTAGTATGAGATCTCGTGTGCGTCCAGAAATTGCGTAATAATCGTATAATGCTCACCCAGCAGCATGCGGTTCTTTGAGGCCAATGCCAGCGAGAACTCTTCATCCTCGAGCATTTTCGCCCACATGTCCTGAGTGATGTAAGGCGCCCAGCTGAACACGCTGCACAGGAGATTAGCGAGGGTTAATAAAAAAGTCCATTAGATGAATTACCAGATACTGGTCACTGCTACCAGAAGAGCTTCGTTTCTAGAATGGAGCGCCGCCAGTCGGAATCCGTTTGCACTATAGTCTTTGCTCATTCCGTAGGCGACGTGGACGAACTGCCGGTCAATGCATCCAGTGAGGTCCAAAGAGAGGATAGAGTTGAAAGGGACAGGATCTATGACATTAGGTGTTTGGTAGACAGATTGCGCAAAGATCTCGTCGCTGATCAAATGTAGTCCATGACGACCACAGAAACGGGCGATCTCTCGAAGCGTCTCCGTCGACTGCTGGCACGTTAGACAATTGATCCGCGTCGGCGCAGCATTTACTCACATAGCATCTACCGATGGGATTGTGAGGGCTAGATATACACACTTCGTCAGCATAAAGTTATTACAAAATGAATTCAAACCTGAGGTTTTCCTTACTTGCTTAATAGCACAGCTCGAGCTTTCAAACCCTCACTCGCCGCTTTTTCTAGTGCAGCTTCCAGAGACTTCCTGTTCATCTCAGGATTAAAGATGTCATCTATACCGTTATAGCCATCAAGGGATTGGAAAGGCGCCGGAATGAGTACGCCTCGCGACCGTTCCTTCGCAGCAGGTACAAATCCTGTATAGTAAGGAAGCGGAACGATGATGCCTTCTCCCTCGTTGCAAACTGCCCATGTCAGAGCATCAAGGACAGAGATGACTCCAGGAAGGACCAGGACTTCTGCATCGTGAACTGGTTCATGAGCGCGGAATTTCAGATTGAAGAAGGACGCAAGCGCTTTCCTCAGACGGGGTGACCCTCGAGGGCCTACGCCGTAGCCGAGATGCTGGGTCGGATCGATCGCAAACTTTCCACATGGTCAGACTCAGGAAGGCCGCTGCTGCATTCCGCTTCTGCGGTGTCTTACATTGCTAGTTATGTATTGGGCGACTTCCTGGTGAAGAAGAGGGTTCTCTGCGACACCTAAGAACACCCTTCGATAGGTTAGTCGCAACTGTAGTCCATCGACCTTGCTGGATAGACTCACAGGCCTTCTGGATTATCAGAGCTCCAGAGATTGGAGAACAGCTTCTCCAAGCTGTCCCAGGGCAAGGTTTGGAGAGAGTTCAAGGACGCATGGTCGGACAACCCGTACTTTGCGACAGCGTCGCTGATCTCGGGCTGCGAATTTAGACTGCTCATGTTGCCGTTCTTGATGATGTATTTGCTTTGATCTTAGTCACCCACTAGTAAGGGGATGTACGTTCAGGAGCAAGAACCTTTTGACAGGAATGCGAGGCCTGAGTTACGTTCCCCCATTTAAATCCTAAGCGCCGGCAATATTTTGGCTTGTTTCGTGCAGACCCCCCATCCGAAACACTTCAACAATTTCAGGGTGTATTCTTCTGAGCATTGGGCCCGAATTATGCTAAAATTGTTTCCATGGATACTTTGGTCTTCGGAGGTAGTTGCAAAGAGACGATGAGTTATGACATGTATGAAATCTGCACTACATGAGGGAGATTGACAGCTTAGATAATGGTCAAATGCGGTAAAAAATTACAAATCTACTTGTGCGTCGTATACAGGGATCTATAGAATAAATACATCCAGGGAAGATATGAAGTCGAATCATCTTGCAGCCTGACGTAAAGCACCTTTCCAAGCCGCTGTGGAGAACTCTATGCCGGGCTACCATCAACCTTCCCTTTGCCCTCTGCCGAAGTATCCTCTTCCTTCTTGCGCAAGTCATACCATCCCATGCCCCACAAAGGAATGATACATACTGCAGCCAGACCCGCGACAACTAAGACCCGTTCATGTCAGTATCTTCTGGCTCAGTCTTTGGCAAGTGGTCTGGGGAGCTCCAGCAAACTTGCTCGCATATTCAATGGTGCGAAATTGCGCGAAATTTGCATTAATGCGTCCCCAGACACTTATTGGGGGTAGGAGTGGGATTTCTCTTACGGTAGAAAACATTGTTAAGGCTTTCAGAATATGCTCTTAGCACGCCATCTAGATCCGCGGGAGCCACGATATCGCGGAAGGCAGTGGCACCGGCATTGATAATGGCTTTGGCATCCGCATTAGGCACGTGCTGACTGATTCCAGACTTAAGGCTTGTGGTAAAGAGAACATTGAATAGCGTCAACGTTATGGTTGGGCCGAGAGCCTGGGTGAGCATGACAAAGGCAATCCCAGAGGATAGCTCTTCTCCAGCTAAAGCGGCTTGGACCGCCATGATGGCCTTCGGGAAATGGACCATGTCAGCATGATTGTCTCTTGGCGTTGAATGTGGTGGGAGATCCATGGGGCAAAATAAACGTTGCTTACCAGCTGCAGACCAGCACCAGAGCCAAAGCCAGCTATGATTTGGAAACCGACCCATTCGCCCGTCGGACTTCCAGGCCCCAGGATGGAGTAAAGGCCGCTTCCAACAGAAAGAAAAATGGTGGAGAATACGGCTATTGGTATGACATAGCCAATTTTCGTCACTATGAGTCAGGCAGCAGCCTTCATCAGTACATGGAGAGAAAAATTGCGAGCGCACGCAGAAGATGGAGAGGTCCATGACGACTTACCAGCACCACCAGCAGCGCCAGCCATGAATAATTGTGCAAGGATCATGGGGAGGAGATATACACCACTTAACATGGCACTGGCGTTGTTGACTGCTTGGAAATAAATCGGCAGGTAGTAGATACCTCCGTAGACCGCCGACATGAGGAAGGCCTCATAAACCCCAGACGCGAGGACGTCCCTGCGGCTGATTATGGAGTAGGGGATCATAGCTTCATCACCCCGATAGCGGTTCCAGAAGAACCAGACAATGAATACTGCGACTGAGCCGCAGAAAAGGCCGATCACCTCGGACGAGTTCCATGGATGACTCTCGCCGCCGAACTGCAGAGCAAGGAGAAGCATCAGGATTGCTGGGGCAAAGAGAACAAAACCGACGAGGTCGAGATGGTGATGCAGTCTCGGAAGAAGTGACCAGGGGTTCTGCTTTGTCTGCTGTTCAGGGATATGAAGCACCACCATTGCGGCTGCCGCGAGGGCGCCGGCGGGCAAGTTGACATAGAAGCCTGGCGGTGTTAGTTTCACTCTGAAATGGTCAGGGTAGGGGCAACATACACCAACGCCATGTAGCATACGATGTAAAAGCTCCTCCGATGAGAGGTCCCACAGCAAGCCCAAGGAGATTGACTGCAGGTGCAACATGATTCATTAGCTAATGAACATTCAGTACAGAAGAAGAAAAATAAAAAACGAAAAAGAGGGAGGAGTAGCAGGCAGGCGGACTTACTTCCCATGGTGATGCCGAGCAAAGCTAAAACACAGAACACAGTCAGTCCAGTCCTCAGCAAGGTCACTCTCCACCCGGAGTCCGAGGCATGCTGATACTCACCAGGTCTCTTCTCGATGGGTGCACAACTCGACACGATGGTGATGGAGCCATTGGCGATACCGGCTGCGCCCAAACCCGCGACGAAACGGCCGACAATAAGCATGGCAGATGAGACGGCCGCGCCGCAGAGCACGGAGCCGACCTCAAATATCGCGAAGAACACCAGAAAGGCCCACTGCAGCTGTCAGATGATGATTGCGGAGAAAGGAACCACCGGCTGTAAAAGCCATCCTGTGCTACTGACCTTGGTGTTGAAGTGAGTATAGACCCTCCCAGTGAGACCTGCTGGTGCCAAGCTAGAAGCAGAGATGTCAACCGGCTAGATTCATCCAGTGCGAATATGGTGTAGTCGAAATAGGAGAAAGGGGGGGGGGGGCAAAACTTACTGCCCAAATTGATACGCACTGGCATACCAACCCACGTCGGCCAGGGAGTGGAAATCGTCAGTGATGCGTGGAATCGCCGTGCTGACTATCATGGTGTCAAGCAGCATGAGAAAACTGGCGACGGAAACGGCGGCCACGATCACGGCGAGCTTCACGCCCGTGACGTACTCGGCACCTGGCTCCGGTTTTTCGTTGTCGGCGTTGGGCGCCATACTGACTGCAGTCGTCTCGGAGTCTGCCTTCGAAACCGACATAGTAGCCTGCTCCTTGTATGTCTCTTCATTGAGCTTGGCAGTTGCGCTGGTTGCGGTCTCCGGCTCCAACGTGTGGCCGGGGATCGGGGGAGAAGTCATTGTGGGTGCACGGGTTGACAAACTAGCATGTTTGTTTGCCAGTTGAGCCTCTCGACAAGTATGAAACAACAAGTGCCAGAATAGCGTCAGTCCAAGGATCTCCTAGACTACACAACTGCAGAGCGAGCACTCCACTGGGAGGAAGATAGTGGGAGCGGGAAAGGATTGAAAGGACGGTAGATCTCGAGGATTCGGGAGAGCTGTCAGGAAATCAACAGCATCAGTCTAGGCAGCCTGCCCCTTTCTCACTAGTACTCTATCTGCTGAGATAGGTATTGTCTGCGCAAGCATTTCAACACCTGGGGGCACGGTTGAGGGGCGCCTCCCGTGTAACATTACCGGTTATCGGAAGAACGGCAAGATTTGCACCGCCCTGGACACGGTGCTACTGTTGTGCGACCTGGCAGCTGGGGGGATGCAAAGCTTGTCGATGATTAGGACACGTCGACTGTTGCTGCGATGCGATATTGTCTGCATGGCAACCCTCCAGTACGGCATGCTGTTGCCTCACAGAAATCCTGCGCAAGGGGTCTATTCCAATACTGTTACATTGATCATACGCTGGGGGCTAGCGCCGTTTATGTGGGCCGTGAGTACCGAGGTACTATTACTAGAGACACCCCTCTCTGACATGTACGGAAACTGAGGGCTGGGACAAGTCTCCTGCGACTAAGATCCTTCGTGATGCCCGCATCAGGCTTCGTAGGATCTGGACTAGGGGCTTACGGAGTACCTGTTATGCATCTCAACCAAAAGTCCATATCAGGCAGAACTTCAGGGCTGTGAGAGTGGAGCTCGCTGCGCAACCAACAGACCATCATGCTCACGAGAGTTACGCATGCAGAACAGTGATACGACCCAATACTACCCACCCCTGCGTCCGCACATTTGGCTCCTTCGAATGCCTGTACTTTCACTCGGGGCGCTCTGCCAACCTGCATGGTACCTAGGTACCAGACTCTCAGCGCAAAACAGGCCCAAATGTTGCTGGGTGTGACGACCGCGTTCGTGAAGCATTAGACAGCTCGCGTTACTTCTCATCTAGTGTGCTGGATTTTACTAAGCATTTCACACTCTGCTCATTGCAAAAATTGATACTCGTGATCATCCCAGTATAGCCTCAGAATGGAAGAAGCATTAGCCAGAGTGCAGGAGCTGGCAGCTCAAGACGAGGACTCTCGTCGCAAAGCGGTCGTAGCCCTGCCAAAGTTGGCTTCCTCGCTGGAGAACGTCCAGGAGACCGTCAACCGATATGGACATTTGGTACGTCAGTTGTCCCCTCCCGTGGTATCACATATAGCTAATTATTCCCAGCATCTCCAATCCGCCATGGTCCAGACTGGAGTCGAGCTTGGTCTGTTCAAGCACCTGAGTGATTCTCCCGAGGGATTGACAGTCGAGCAAATCTCGGACAAGACTGGCGCAGAACGCCAGCTGATTGGTATGTTGCCGCGTTCGATGATCTTCCAACAGATAAATCAGGACCTAACATTTCAAAACAGTACGATCTCTAAGGTATCTCGCTGCCATCGGCTCAGTTGAGGAGGTCGGGAAAGGCCGATACACCGCCAACCATGTTACCCGCAATCTCAGCGAGAAGTTAGCTGAGCATGGCCTGTCCACTTAGTACGCCCCTTTCAACAGTCAAGAAACACATCATTTGCCAATTGAACTAACCGAGACTCCAGCTTCTATCTCAGTGCACCGCCATTCCAAGCCATCCCAAAGTTCCTCAAGGAAACCAACTACAGGCTCCCGGATGACGGCAGTAATACGCCATTTCAACTAGCACTTGGCATCAACAAGTCCTTATTCGAATGGTTTGTTGGACAGCCCGAGTTGCTGGGACACTTCAACAACTACATGGCATTGCATCGCAAGCAAACCGAAGGCCTCTCATGGCTCTCGGTCTATCCTGTTGAGGCCGAGGCCGCGGGCAAGCCGGCCGAGCAACCGCTATATGTTGATATCGGCGGTGGTATCGGCCATCAGTGCAAGCAATTCAAAGAGAAATTTCCCGACCTGCCAGGCCGTGTGGTCCTGCAGGATCTTCCGCATTCAATTGCTCGGGCGTTTCCCACCCCCGGCGTCGAGAACATGGCGCACGACTTTTTTACGCCTCAACCAGTCTTAGGTACGGAACTCCAACCAAGCTGCAGCATGAAAATGTTGCTTAGCGGCTTTTCACTAGCCTTCTCTTTCATACTGACCAGATCACATGACACAGGCGCCAAATTTTACTATCTGCATGCAGTCCTGCACAACCAAAGCCCGAAGAATCTTCGTAAGCTTCTCGAGAACACGAAAGCGGCCATGACGGCCGATTCTGTGCTGCTTATCGATGAAATGGTATTGCCAGAGACGGGCGTAAGTGCAATAGCCGCTTCGATAGATCTGACCATGCTCTCGTCTCTGGCTAGTGCAGAGCGGACCAAGGAGGAGTGGGGAGAGTTGCTTGATGATATCGGGCTCGAGATTGTGAAGACTTATACGTACAATGAGCGGACTTACGAGACTGTAATGGACATACGCTTGCCAAAGGCTGCTTAACTAGAGATAGATATTAGGACATTGGCTCTTGTCAGTTTCTCTGGTTGTTAGAATTTGGATATTCTACTGAAACTATCGAAATTCGAAATTTGTTGCTGCGCTTGAAAATGTAGTAGAGAGCCAATTGGTGTCCTAAAATGTTCCTGTGGCGGCGGGAAAGTATGTGAGACCACAGAGTCGCCCTGTGATTGCAATTCTCGGCACCCAAAAATTCAGCCTCCAGGAAGCTCATTCCCATTCCAGAGCCAACACCCTCACTGAGGTCCAGATTGGCCTGGAGCTAGGGTCGCATGTCAAAAGCGGTCCAACCGCCTGGGGTTCGTACCACTGCAACGAAGAGCGCTGGTTGGCTGCCTGGGGGTGTTGGTGTGACACAGCTTGCTGCGGCGAATGGTACGTGGGGCTGGCGTACTGTAACACCATGTCAGACTTAGCTAAGTATTAATACTAGCCCCCCTTCCAATGCCCAACGTCCAACAGGCCTCCATACTCATTAGCCGGAGCTCAACCACCGCTGCCCTTTTTCCCTTGTAAAAACTCTTGTGCACTCATTGTGATAATCAGACAACCACATCATGCCTGCACCCAAGATTATCTTTGGCGCCGGCCTCTTCACCAAGGAGTACGGCTACAACTCTGCCGAGGACGTCAAGCCATGGCTGGATGTCCTGCTGGACAACAAGGCGAAGGGCCTGGTCCACGAGATTGACACCGCGGCTGCTTATCAGCAATCCGAGGGGTACCTGGGTGAGCTCAAGTTCCCGTCGCACTTCGAAATCGGCACCAAGGTCTTTGGCGGGGCCAACCCAGCCCAGCCCGCCACCAAGGACGCCGTCATCGCCCAGGCCAAGGACAGCTTGAGCAAGCTAGGCGCGAAGCAGATCGACATTCTTTTCATACATTGCCCCGACCGCCGTGTCTCTTTTGAAGACACGCTCTCGGGAGTCGACGCCCTCTACAAAGAGGGCGCCTTTAAGCGGTTTGGCCTCGCCAACTACACCCCGGATGAGGTCGAGGAGGTCCTCAAGATCTGCAACGAGAAGGGCTTCGTGCTCCCATCCGTCTTCACGGGCAGCTACAGCGCGGTCGCCCGTCTGCCAGAGGACCGGCTGCTGCCCCTCCTCCGCAAGCACAACATCGCCTTCTACGCCTATAGCCCTATTGCGGGCGGCTTTCTGGCCAAGAAGTCTCAGGAGTTCCGTGACCAGTCATTTGCTGGCCGATGGGACAAGTCGGCCATGTTGGGCATGATTTATCAGTTTATGTATAACAAGCCTAACGCCCTGGAGGCGCTGGACAAGTGGCACGAGATTGCTGCGGCTGAGGGCATTCCGCCTGCAGAGTTGGCGTAAGTCCCCCTCCGAGTGTGTTTTCTTCCTCAACCAGGTACTCCTTGGGCTCCGCGTGGTCGACCCGACTACATGGAGCACTGTGTTCCTGGATCCTCTCTCTCGTGCCTTGATATTCGTCTTGATATGCGATTGCTGACTACTGGAACGTATAGCTATCGCTGGGTGGTCCACAACTCTGCGTTGGATGGTTCATTGGGTGATGGCATCATCATCGGCGCATCCTCTCTTGAGCAGTGGAACAACAACGTTGCTGCGATTCAAAAAGGGCCCCTGAGCGCAGAGACCGCGGCCAAGATTGATGCACTCTGGGGACCGGGCCTGAAGTCAGACTCTCTTCTGGATAATTGGGCAGCTATTATGGGGGTGATGTCAGCTAAAAAGTAGCCTGCAGCTAGGATTTGAATTGAGACGGACAGCTTCCGGAGCTTTGGAATGCAAATCTATTTTTTGTATACTTACAGATGATGTCCTTGCCCCTATTTAGACCTGACTGACCTAAGACTCACGCATGCCGAGGCTCGAGGTCTTCTAGGATATAGTACTGTGATGGCCTTGAACAACCCGTTCGGAATCTTGCCATCTAATTCGCCAGCATGAGATCAACCCCCTCCACTAACAACCCGAGCGTCTGGATAAACGGCCTAGCAAGATAATTAATCACTTGTGTAGTCATCGATAGCCAAAGAGAATCAGATGTCTATCTTGACAGCACTGAACAGCGCCATGTCTGGCCTAGACCACTACCCAAGCACCCGTTTTCTTTTTGGCTGCACTAGGAGTGAGACGGGTGTGGGGGTAATTCGCACCACCCCGTCGTCTCCCCTCGATTGGGGCAAAAGCTCGGTTATCGGCATAAACCCCCGATTAGTTGTGCACCGCACTGGTAAACATAAGCATCACTGAGAGGTGTCCCTGAGCGACTTACTTGCCTGTTCCAGCCAGCATATTATTCCCTCAGGAGCGACTAATAACAGGGGCTGCACTCGACTGCAGGCAGCTACTGCAGCTCAGACCGGAAGGATTCAGTCCAGTGCAGTCAGAAGCAAAAATCAACTGACCTACAATACTACCAAGTGGACATCCTACCCGCTGCGCCGCACTGTCAGCGTGTGGAGTCCTGACCGTCAGGGTTCAGCCCCACCGTCATAGTATTAGGCAGACGGGCCGATGTAGCTCGCCCCTCCTCCAGGAGGATGCGTTAGTTTAGCTCGAGACCCTGCGGGAATGGCGCATTCCTGCCGTGGTTAGTGCGGCCGTTGGGCGCGCCCCGCGACTCCCTTTCCCAAGATGTGCAAGCGTCCATGGCCGGCCGCACGAAGAATGACCGAGTCCCATCTGCTAGAACCATTCGCAAATCATGTTCGCCGGCGTTGGGCAAGAAAAAAAAAAGGTGTGGTTTGCTTTGCGATGCAAGCCACCGTCAGGGTCCACGCTGGCTTTGGTCGCGCACGCAGAGTTTCGAGTAGAGTCAGGCATCACACAATGTGCAAATCCTACCTGTACCACGGCCAAAGTGATTGTATTTACAAGAGTGTTTTTTTCTTTCCAAAACCCTCAACGGTCACGGTATTGATTCACGGACAGTGAAGGAAAGCGTCCGAGGCTAGACGTTGATTGAGTCCCGCGTGTATATATAAGTCTCCAACTATTACTTGTATTGGACTATGGCCGTTTTCGCCGAATCCGAATCTGTACATCCGTGTGTGGTACAACGACGTTGACCAGAGACATGCTTTTGGGGGCATCACCCAGAACCTCCACGTCGTAGTTCAGAATAATGTAAGCCAAAGCTTGCTTCAGCGTCTGCGCGGCATACCATCGTGCCGTGCAAGCATGCTTGCCGTACCCCCAGGCAAGGAAAGATTGGCTTGGAACTGTCGAAGACGCAGCTGCTCGGTCAAGTATTTCTTCCTCGCTGCTATTCCCCCGTGCTTGATTGGCTTCGAACTTCCTCGAAAAGCGGAATGCGTCAAACTCTAGCGGCCTCTCATGGAACGTGAAGTCGGGGTCCCTGTGCATCGGCTGGGAGGGAAAGACAACTCGGACCCCCTTGGGAAGCCTCAGGCCATCATCAAGACCGAGATCCAGCTCTTCGGCAACAACATCACGAGCCACGCTGACGATGCTGATGGCAGATAGTCGCATTGACTCACGCAGAGTAGAGTCCAGCCGATGAAGGCGGTCGATGGCGTCCTTGGACCCCAGTTCGTTAGTTGCCTTCGAAAACTCCGACTGCTCGGTCATTTTCATGATTTCTTCTTGCAGGCCTGCGAGGAACTCATCCTTTGAAGCGCTCCTATACAGATCCTCGATGCAATGCGATAATACGTATACCATGCCCATGACGGACATGGTGACAAGCGCGAGGAGACGTAGAGCAATCCTTCGAGGTTGCATCTGCTCCGGGCCGGATTTGGCACATCTCTCTATCATCCATTGCAGGAAGTCGTCCTAAACGAAATCCATGTCAGCCAAAAGTCCGAACAATGAATGAGATATAGCGGAGTTGCATACCGGTATTTTATGAGCGCTTTCTGTTTTGCTACCCTCCCAGACGCGAATTCTCTCTTCGATCACCGGCACGAGCAATTTCAAGCAGCGTGACTGGTTATATTTCGCCGGCAAGGCGAGCAGAGGTGCGATCCACGGCCGCAAAGACGGCGGCAGACAGTTGATCATGGCTGTCCCCATCACCACGGCGTCGGCATACCGCGCCGTGGCGTTCAAGAGACGCTCGTTCTGACAGAGGGTCTCACCGACCAGGACCCGCAGCGCCGCGCGGGAGATGACTTTGCCGCACGCGTCCCAGTTGTTCAATGTAACCCAGTCGGATTTCCCGTCGGCTCGACTCTCAGAACCCTGCCAGTATGCGCGGAATGCCCTGTCCAGTTCCTCAGCCGCAGGAGCGGCCAGGTTGCCGACCTGCTTGGGTGCCAAGTTCTTGCGTACAACGTCGAAATGAATTGGATTGTTGTACACATCGCTGTCGGCTATCATGTAGGGAAGCTGGATGGTTTCATGCTGAGCGCGGTGCGCGGCGAGCTCGTTGTCAGGCCGGTTGAGTAGGTGCAGCAATGACGGCGGGAGGACGACGACGGCACTCCCGGTCCATATTGTTGGCAAAGCGAAGGGCCGGTTGTTGCCTTTGCAAAATTTCTGATATCCGTCTGCTGTATTCTGCGCTGTCTTGAGGATCGAGCCAAAGACAGCTCTCGGCCATGGCAAAAGACCCCGGTGGCGCAGCCCTACAACGTCTAAGCTACCCCAAAACTTGGAGTGGGCTTTATTGATCGAGAATGGCGCAAGGAGATATGCGACAGCTATAATCAGGCCGATGGAAGAGGCAAAGGCAACCAAATGGAGACTGTATTGAGAAAACATTGTGGGCGTTGGTAGAGCTCTCATTCTTACAATTTCAAGCCTAAAGGTCTTCAGATCATATGGAAAATACACCAAAGACTGTCTTTAATTCTATTATGCTCTGCATTGTGGCGCAAGGGCGACATCATGCCACGGTAAATTCCCCAGTGGATAACGGGTCGCCTGGCGCCGTCATAGTCAGGCGTGCTCGGAAGCAATCATTTTTCTGGCCCCGGGACGACTCACAGGCATCCACTTCGGCGGGTTAATATGCTGTACACGCTTAAATGAGATGTCAACCTTGCCTTTGTCTTATTTTTGGCGCATCAGCTGTCGAGTGCTGCCGTGGAAACGACTCTGACCCCTAGTTTGGACTAGCTCTGATCAATGCGTCAGCCGAGAGCCGATGAAAGTCGGAAAAGAATTAGTCAATCATTTCTCATCAGTCGTCATCTAGCCCCAACTCGCAGCTGTCTGTGCGATTCTGCCAGCCGGGGTGTCGTTCTGGCCGCTGCGCTTTAGATGACATGTAACTTTGAAGGAATCTAATCCATGCCAAGTGAGTCTTTGCTTTATTATGGATATTTGGGATTTGCTGGAAGGCACATTCACCGTGACTCGCCAGCGGTGCGAAACACTGCATATGCAGTGTAACCATCTTTTTCAGCCTTCAAAGGCTTAGTTGCGCCACTCCAAATGTTGGCGCACGTCCTGACGGGTACACTAAATGCAAGTTGACACGGGATTGGTCAACCCCTAGTGTTCCATTGCATTATGTTTCGTTGCATGGCAGCATCTAAATCCTAAGCGGATCACCGAGGCACATCCCTCAGCGTCAACCGGCGGCTAATCTGGTGACCAGACTTCAGTGTCCACTTTGCAGACTGAGCCAGCCACACGAACTAATGCATCTACTACTGCCATCATCTGCTAGTAAAGTAGGAGAATCCTTCGGATTTGTTTTTGGATGGGCAACATCCTTCGGCCGTCGAATGTGTGGGACCCTCAAGACCACACTGCAGTAGACTTGTGCATGTCTGGCAAGAAACGACTCTTAGTGCGTATTTCCAGCCAAGACCCATATATTAATTACAGCTCAGATGCAAGATAAACGACAATGTAACGTTCCTTCATTCCTACGGAATAAGACTTCATCCCGGAATTGATTGTCCCCGTCGAAATCGGGAAAGGAAGCCGGCTGTTGGTGATCTTTCGCGCAGGCAGACGCCAAAGCGAAGTCTCCTAGCCCTGCATGCAGGATCAGACCAGTAGTCTGAACTAATCAACCTTGCAAGTATCCTCCAGGACCAAAAGTCTCTAGGTAGATGTTGTGACGGGAGGAATCCACAGTGTTCTTTCTGATGCCTCGGCAGATCGCGTATACCCCGGCTGTTAATGTGGGTCAGTCGATGGGGGCTGAGACTTCCTACCTCGATAGATGCATTTTCCAAGGACTTCAGCGGGGGTTTGAAACTAGACTGTGGCTTCACAATTGCTCTTAGCCATTCACTGGCATTTGATCCCATTCTCAAAGTGGTAAGCAAGCCGAATTACCCTGCGATCGTTGTTGTGCCTTGGAATAAGCGCCCATCAACAGTGGAAATACAGCTTGATTTCTTTGACGTTGTGTGGTCCTCCAAGAATCCTCATCAGCTGCCAAGTTGAAACCTACCTGAGCGAAGCCATTCGCTAAATACAACTCACGATAAGCGGGTTCCAGAACACTCCAGCTGGCAGATACTGGTACCTTGCAGTCTCGTACAAAACGTGTCACTTTCTTGCACTACCCTTGGACCGCGAAACTTCACACCGCCGTCCCTCATTTTGGACATACAGTTCTCAAAAACAGTACCACTCAATTTGTCTCAGTGCTCATTCCTTCTGTCCACTCACACACACGCAACCACGCCTGCACAAGAAGATAAACGAAGAGCCAAGCATACAAGACACCAGCCCATTATGGACGCCGCACTGGATCAAATAAAACAACTGGCGAGCAACATTGATGCCTCAGGTCGTCAAAAGCTGACTCTAGAGTTGATGAAAGTGATCCAGTCACTGGAGACTCCGGATGACATGCTTCAGCGCATTGGATCTCTGGTCAGTGGAAGAAAACGATGCCTTGTCTGAGGAAGCCAAGGGACATCACTGATATTTATGGTGACTACGCAGCACTTTCAAACGACCGCAGTCATCCTAGGCTATGATCTGGGCGTCTTCCGCAATTTGTGCAAGTCTGAATCCTCGAATGTGGAGGAGCTCGCTCGGGAAAGCGGAGCCGAGCCAGCATTGCTGGGTGAGTTTAGACTTCCTACACCCCACCCTCTTTTTACCCTTTTCTGTGGCGTGTGCTAATACTGTGATGTAGCCCGGATTTTACGCTACCTCGCTTCGGTTGGTCTCGTTGATGAAGTGTCAAAGGATGTCTTTGCAGCAAACCATGCCACCAGGACCTTGTCGGAAGAGGTCAGCGAGGCAGGATTGAAGCATTAGTAGGCGATCCTCGCCCCAGTCGCAATGCGTTTACCCACAACTAACGGGTTAAATGCCAGCTTCTACACATGCAGCCCCATACACCAGAGCCTGCCCGAGCACCTCAAGAGCACGGGCTATAAGAGCCCCGAGGACGAGACAAACACTGCTTTCAACAAGGCCTTCGGCACTGACAAGCATGTCTTCTTCTGGTTTGGCGGCCAGCCAGAAAAGCTCAAGTATTTCAATGACTACATGGCACTCCGGCGGACGCCGGACGTGTCGTGGCTGTCGGTGTACCCCGTCGTAGAGGAGGCCCGGGGAGTGACAACCGACCGCGCCGTGTTTGTCAATGTGGGAGGTGGGATCGGGCACCAGTGTGCCGAGTTCAAGCGGGCCCACCCAGATATCCCCGGGCGTGTTGTTCTCCAGGATCTCCAGCACTCCATCGATGCCGCTTTGCCTACTCCGGGGGTGGAGAACACCGTGCACAACTTCTTCGAGAAGCAACCCGTCGAAGGTATGACCCCGGACTGTCCACTACTGACACCCCATTCTTGTCCTGTGCTGACTGTCCCGCTTCTAGGAGCCAAGTTCTACTTCCTGCGCGGAGTCTTCCACAACCACCCAACGCACAAGACGCAGTTACTTCTCTCAAACATCAAAGCGGTCATGGCTCCGGATTCGGTCATCTTGATCGACGAGATTGTGACACCGGAGGTGGGGGTGAATCACGATGCGGCGGCTCACGACCTGACCATGATGGCCACCTTTGCCGGTGCTGAACGGTCCGAGGCTCAGTGGCGCGAGATTCTTGATGCAGTTGGCCTGAAGCTTGTCAAGTCCTATGTATATAACCCATCTGGATATGAGACCGTCTTGGATGTTCGGGCTGCTTAGAGTAGTCTGTACGAGGGATGTAACAGAACGCTTTAACAAGAAACGTGACAGCTCAACCAGCACCACATAGCTTGGGATGTCGCCATCTGGAAGAATATATTTTGATTGACTACCTAATCACCAAGTGCAGCAGGTGGTGATTGAGCACATTTATACTTGTTATTTGCCTTAGCGGACACCTGAATTCGGAGCGTCCCGAGACCATATCACTCCTCCTGCTGCTACAGCTCTGTTTCTTAATTCCATGTATGCAAGAGTCCATCCGGTAGGGACTTCGAGGGGCCCTCGGCACAGAGCAGTTTTTGGGCCAAATCGCCATCTCCAGCTAGCTTCCGAACTCGTCAGTATCAGCAGCTGTATGTATCGAAGCTTGTACACACGTAGACGAACCTCGTTAATTCAATGTTGTAATTTCCGATGAGGTTGGGGGAACGGGAGAGGAAGAGAGGGGCCGCGGAGGAATGGCCAATCAATACATTAATTGAACAGACGGAAGGAATGTTACCGCCCGCGCCACACTTAAACTGATCCTTCGGCGGAGGCAGTCGGTCTAGGGCTGGGCCGTTGACATGGCTTTGGCAAGTGTATCCATAGTGCGTTGGGAAGGATCCTGGGATGGGACATACCCTGGTCAAATGATATTGACGATACTACATCGTCTGATATTTTTAGCGCGAAGGCAAACATGATCTGGACCTTCAATGTCCTTTGCGATGACACGAATACGCAACATCAACCATGTAAAGATATGGCCGCGAGAAGAACGGGACCCACGAGTGGGCACAGGCATGGGTACATGCAGGTGTCGGTTGTGTTTCTAAAGTAGGCTATATATGTGGACCTCCGAGGCTAGATGCCCTTTGTACTGTATGGTCATGATTGATATTGTATTAAGACCCCTCCCCTGTATCGGCTCGATGGAAACAACAGAGAAAGGAACAGTCTAGAACTGGCGTAAAAATACATGTTAATCATTAATCACACCCCTCTGTCCCGTAGGGCTTCCTTCAACAGCGGAGCAAATCCGCCGACATGGTCAGGCCCGAGCATGGTGTAGTGTGCGCCCCCAACCTGGGTAAACGTCGGGGCAGACCGCGAGAAGTCTACCCACTTGCCCAGATGGTCCCGGAGCCATTCCTCGCGCGATGCTGCAACCACCTTCAGAGGCTCGGCGTGGAAGACGTCGATGGAGTCCACCACCCCAGATGGCTCGTATTCGATTGCCATCGACTGCAGCCCGTACGAGACATCGGCCCAGCGCGTCAGCTCCCCCTTGCTGAGCCCAAGCTCGCTCATCCGCTGTGCATCTGAAATGCCGAGGACGCGGGCCAGGGCAGTATCGCGCCCCAGTGCGCTAAATCCTTCGCCCCTCGGTCCACCGTCGGCGCCATGGTTGCCGGGGGTTGGTTCATGATGTTCCTGTTGAAGGATCTCATGGGAATCCTCGGTCGTCAGGCCGAGGAAGTAGGCCAGGTGGAGGAGGCACATGTTCCAGTTCAGCTGCCTCATGCGCATCTTGATGTTGGGCGGCAGGTTGAAGCTGCCCAGGAACCTGACCTCCTGGCCGTGCTCGCCATCCAGCCGCTTGGCGATCTCAAACGCCAGCATGGCCCCGTAGCTGTACCCTGCAATCGCATACGGGCCCTCGGGCTGCACCCGCCTGACGGCCGCCACGTACGTGCTCACGGTCTCTTCGATGTCCCCGAAGCGTGTCTCGCCGGGCTCGAACCCGCGGGCGCGCAGCGCGTACAGCGGCCGGTCGTCGTCGCTTAGTTGCTGGGCGAGGCCGACGAAGACGAGCACCTCGCCCACTCCCGGATGCACCAGCCATAATGGCGTCTTGCTGCCGCTGGTTCGGAAGGCAACGACTGGGTCGTACTTGCGATCTGCCTCTCCGCCATCATGATTGGCATCGCTGTGAACATTGACTCCTGTCGAATTTGGCTCCTGTCCCTCGTTGACAACAGATGCCTCCTGAGTGTCGCCGTTCATGGAACGCATTCGTGATATTGCAGCAGCCAGTAGTCGAGCTGTAGGGTTCTTCATGATCATGATGATGGGTATGAAAAGCCCTAATCGAGCATCGATTGCGTGCTTGAGGCGGACAATATCCATCGAGGTGTAGCCAAGCTCCCACAGAGAGGTGTCGGCTTGAAATATGGCCTGGCCAATGCCGTCACTGGTGCTGACGCTCTTGAAGTCTTCGATGAGGGCCATTTCTTCCACTGTCGCTGCTGCCACTGTTGTGTCTTGGTCCCCTCCGTGATAAATGTCAGTACGACGGAGTAGTTTGAACTCGTCGACGACGCTGCGCCAACGTTTGACGTCGGCCGTAAATGCGTCATCCTCGAACAAAGACTGCATCTTGGCTCGAGATATCTTGCCAAGAGTTGTTGTGGGCAGAAGACGCAATGATTCTGGGCCCAACATGAATATGACAGGCCGCGAAGCTGTGACCATCATACAAGCTTGGACGAGCCGGTTCTCGATTTCGCACATGTCTCCATCCGTCATTGTGTGCCCCGGAACTTGTCGACATGCGACCGTGACTTGCTCTGTCCTGTCTGCCCTGGACGGGAACACAATCAGACGGTCCATGTGGCAGCCCTGGATGGCTTGCTCGAGAGTTGACTGAAGGTCTCCAATCGGGACCTTCACCCCCTGGATGTTGATAACTTCCTTGACTCGCCCAACAAGGCACAGGCTGCCATCCGAGTCCAAGATAGCCCGATCGCCAGTGCGGAACCAGCCATCCGGGGTGAATGCATCAGCAGTCGCGGCCTGATTTCGGTAATATTCTTTGAAGACCATATCACCACGCACCTCCAGGTCACCTGGCTGGTTTGGCTGAGCGAGCACGGCGTCGAAAGCACTCGATTCTGGTTGTCCATCTCTTCTGCTCAGTCCAACAGTCACGCGCATCTCCATCCCCTTGATACACTTCCCCAGGGACGCGACCTTGTACCGATTGGCGAGGTCGTAATCGGGGCATCTGGTGTTATAGATGGAGCCCGCGCATGTTTCAGTCATGCCAAAACCCGGCGCCACAACACCCCGGCGGGCACCGTACCTCTCCAAAAGCGATGAAGCAGCAACACATGTTTCGATGTCGTTGGCTTCGCCGCCTGAAACCAGGAACGTGAGGTTCGATAAGTCCCAACAGGGTGAGTTTGTCTTCGCCACCGCCGCCGCCGCCGTAACGAGGCTCGCCAGGAAGAAGTTAGGCGCAAATGACCGTGACACGCGGTGACGGCTCAAGAGGTCCAGGAAGTGTGTTGGCGCCGACACGATGTCGGCGGCTTGCACATGGATCTGATCCTCATTGACCCACAGAGCATGCAGGTGGATCTCGACAAATGCACCGACGTGATCTAGCCCTATCCAGTTCAAGAACGGTCGGTCGAGGGGGAGTGCGCATGCACTTGTCTTTCCAAGCACCGACGCCAACACATGACGATGGGTCAAAACAACCGCTTTGGCATTTCCCGTGCTGCCTGATGTCAGCATCAGCATAGCTGGCGTCTCGCTTCGGCTGCCGGCGTATGAACCGTTGACGGCCTGGCCTCCATGGTCTCGGACGTTCTCTTGCCCATTGGTGTCTTCGAAATTTGTCGTGATGGATTCTATTGTGTGGAGCTGGAATGTGTGGCCGGTTCCTTCGAACAACGGCAGGCATTCAGCCCTTGTAACGCATAGAGGGGATTCCAAAAGACTCGACAGCCCCTGGACATGCTTCCGGCGATGTTCGTCAACGTTGCTGAAAGGTGTTGACAGGACAGGTATAGCGTTCGCAAAGATGGTGGACCAGAACCAGAGGATGATATCCCAGTGGTCCTGCAAGTGGAGAAGTACAGGACGACCCTCCTGGAAGGATGCGACAGATGACAAAATCCTGCTGTTTTCTTGAGCCAGGCGGAATAAGTCGCTGTATGTTACGCTTGATGGGTTCGAGCGATTGCCCAGGGGGTAAAATGTGAGCGAGCGTGATGTCTGTGACTCTGCTCTGCTTTTGAGAAGGTCCTGAAGGCAAGTGATCGCCTCGGTCGAGCTGCTTTGGTCGGCCATCTCATAGGCTGGCTACTGCTGATTTTCTTTTTCTTTTTTCGCTCCTGTGTGTATCTGGGGTCTTGAGATGGTGATGGTCTGTGTTGTCGTGCAGTTCACTGCTGGTGCTAACTTGTTCCATCTAGTTGCCACGGAAAGTCTCAAAGGATTTGCACTGGATCACAGTTCTTTTCAAGGTTTTCTCGCACCCCCCTCCATCTGCCTGCTTACACTTTCCTTACTTCGATTCCTACCACACTCCACTTTCCTTACTTAGATGCCTACCACGCTCTGGCCCAGGGAGCTAAATTTGTCCACACCATCCGCTCACCATTTCCTGTTTCGGATTAGCCTGACCGCGCCCCTATCGGAGACCATTCAGGGTCGATTGATTCGCCGACATCCACACCAACACCGGAAGGAATACATAGTTCAGGAATTCCAAGGATCAATGAATGTCAAATTCCGGCCGTTCACTCTATGCCCAGAACATAGATGGTCTCCGAGTACATTCATACCATCCTCCTGGGTCCTTGCCACATACTCAAACTGAGCTATTTTCTGATTTTCAGCACCTACTTTTATTCATTGAATCTACGCCGTATCCCCTTCATTTGGGCGCCTATCTTCACTTGCCAATTCTAAAAGTTTCCGGCTCAGTATAACGCATCATGGGCTCTATTCCCGAATCTGCATCTCGCATTGTGCACCTGACCAAGGTTCTCAGTCAAACTGTCGCCGATTTGGAACGTGTTCTAGCTGAACACGGGCAACCCACGCCGTCTTTCGATGCAGACTCACCTACTCCATTCCCGACTGAGACAGATGATCTCCGCGACACTGCTCTCGATGCGGCTGCCGAGATCTATGATCTGCTCATGGAGCCCATGGCTTTGCTGTACAAAAAGACAGGAGTGAGTTGTACCCATGGTAGAGGGCGAATATCATGGATGATACCATGGAAGACATAGGCCTTGCTGACGCGGTATCTCACACTCGTTTTACTTTATAGCACAATAATATGATCTGCCTCCAGACCATCACTCGTTTCAACATTGCGAGCATGATACCAGCGGATGGGGAAGTATCCTTCGCAGAAATTGCGGCGCAAATAGACGGTTTGAGTGAACAAATGGTCTGCCGCATGCTTCGACACGCCATGACGCTGCGCGTCTTCCGAGAGCCCACCCCTGGCATGGTCGCCCACACCCGTGCTTCAAAGGCTTTGACCAACCCCATCATGAACGCCTGGCTCCGAAATGGCTCTCACGAGATGTGGCCTGCTGCTGTCAAGGTATGTTGATGTGCATGCGTGCATACGCTGGATATGAACCTAGACACCTGCCCTATCACACCCATTGTGCACGAACCCCTTGCCGGTGCACGATCAAAGCTTACAATTCCGGGAGTAGATGCTGGATGCTCTTCAAAAATGGCCAGACTCTTCGGAGCCATCCCAGACGGTAGGTGCAGAAGCTGCGAATGTGCCTGTGCGTGTTCCTGCTAACTCGAGCGAAAGGGCTTCGCGCTGGCCAATGGTCAAGAGGCGTCCGCGTTCGAGATCATCGGCGGTGACCCTGAGCGTGCCGGAAGATTCGCCACTGCCATGAGCATCTACGCCACCAAACCTGAATACTCAGCAACCTTTCTCACCGACCACTATGACTGGGCATCTCTGGGCCCGGTCAAGGTTGTCGCCATAGGCGGGGCCAGCCATCTACAGGTTCTCATCGAGCTAGCCCGACGCTTCGACAACGTTCAAGTGACCGTCCAGGATGCGCCCCCCGTCGTGTCCCAATGTGTTGACGCCGTTCCGGCCCAACTCGAAGGCCGCGTTCGTTTAGCTGCCCACGATCTGTTCGCACCTCAAAGTACCAATGGTGACATCTTGCTCTTGCGCTGGACCTTGCACCTATGGTCCAACGAGTACTGCAAGAAGATTCTTCGCGCGCAGATTCCCGCGTTGGGACCCAACACAAGAATGATCATTCAGGATTCTTGCATGCCTGAGCCCGGGACCGTGGCGTTGTGGCGGGAACAGGATTTGAGGTTTGTCCACGTCCATCGTTCCGGTCCGTTTCTGCCGGCAAAGCTTTGTGTTCTAACTGACTGTTGGACAGGGCAAGCGATATTCACATGGCAAATCTTTTCAACGGCCAGGAGCGAACGGTTCAGGAGTGGAAAGATTTGTTGAAAGAGGCAGACCCGAGGTTTGTGGTTCAAAAGGTAGTCGAGCCCAAGGGATCTGCTTTGGGAATTTTAGAAGTTGTCTGGCGTGAAACTGAGTAGACATTCACACCGGAGCCCCAAAACTGACAAATTGAAATCTTCGAACAAGACCTACTCGCTGCCATGGAACATTGTTTTCAAATGCCGTACTACTGCCCAGGCTGTACTTTGTAAATGCAGGTTAATGAACCAGTGATCCACATTCGATGTCTCGTGCCACTCGACGGAAGTGATCGATAGTGAATCAAGTTCATGGGTATATTCTGCCCAGCACAGGTTTCTTCCAGTGAGAGATATTTAAATTTACAAGATTAAAAGCTGTAAGCAAGTTTTAGGTGCGTTTTCTCATAGGTAAATCTGTAAAGAAAAAAGCACCCAAAACCAGCCTTAATAACGGACTTAAAGTACCTTCACACTGCTTAATTTGTACCTTAACCATGACTCAAACATAGTAAGAGTAACTCACAATAGCTAGGCTACTAAAGGATACAAAGATGCATTTATACCGACAATTTGCTGGGAGAAATATAGACTTTCGGAGATCTTGGAAGAGCTCAGAGCACAAAATGTCAAAATCATCGCTTCGAGTCGAAATGTGAGAGACGATCCAGACACGAGCCCCAGCTTCGTATTCAGGACTTGGTCTCTGACGACCTATTCATCCAGCCATAAACACCCTTCGCCAGGAGATGCAATGTGATCTCCAATTTCTCCTGGAGTTCGTCGATAAAGCCGAAGGGGTGTTTCTTTGGCTGGTCTTGTCGGTACAGAGCATCAACCGAGGAGTGGGCAACGGCGAGTTGCTTTCGATTAGCCTGAGCCCTTCTTGCGATATTCACACCTGGGCTCAATCTTACTAACCCTTGAACTTTGCTTGAAACCAAAAACAGAACCTGAACCACGAGAAGAACATGTAAACATTCTATCATATCTGCAGAGGGTAACTTGTCCAGTCATCTTTCCAGTGCCTGCCAACCTCCTTTTCGGGCCATATACGTCGGAAGACCTGTACGCCTGCATGAGGTTCTTCATAGTCCTCCGCGCTACCTTTAGCATCAAACTCATCCTGTAGTTTTTTATCACGGGCCTTCCTGGCCTCTAGACCCAGTTCTCTAACATGAATTGCATCTTGTTCGTCATCCCGCACACCCAGTTCAATCAACCACGAGCGGCTTAAATGACGCACGATATCGATCATCCGAGATACTTCTCCAGGCATTCCGAAGTTCATGCCTTCAGTGGTATATAACTTGAGGGAAAGTAAGCGTTTGCCATCCTTGTGCGTCGCGATAACGTCCCAAATGGACCTCGCCAAAGTCTCGTCCACGGCACAATTGATAAAGTTCTGTCGGACATGGCCTCGTTTTAATGCCCTCCACGGCCCGTCGAATTTTTCCTTGTCGTCTTCATCGAACCACGCTTCATCTTCGAGATCGGGGTCGCGACGTACCCGCCAATTGCTGCAATCGAGAGTGAGAAAAAGATATTGGAGTGGCCTGATTCGAGCGAGGCTTGTGTAGAGCTCAACTTC
Source organism: Diaporthe citrichinensis (assembly GCA_014872995.1). Classification (NCBI taxonomy): domain Eukaryota; kingdom Fungi; phylum Ascomycota; class Sordariomycetes; order Diaporthales; family Diaporthaceae; genus Diaporthe; species Diaporthe citrichinensis. Next base: position 193,828 of record JADAZR010000079.1, on the reverse strand, counting down.
GGATGCGTCAGACATCTTCCGCTTGATGTATATAGACAGGCTTTCCAATGCAAGGCAATGGTCATTAATCTGCAGAATGTGTGCTTTCGTGATCGTCATGGGTACGTAAGGGATGTACGATGTCATGCGTGCCCACTGGTTCTCGAATGGGCGTAATTTGAGATCGACCACCGTGCGTCCATGGCGGCTGAGTATTGCATCGAGAATCTCAGGTAGAATCGAGCCTGCTATGGATAGCTTCCTTAATGGACGGAAACTATCGAAAAATGCGATCGCTGCGTTTATATACTTGGCATTGGCGTGCGGATCAACGTTCTCCTCCACAGGGTGGCGACGAATCAGGAGAATGTGAAGGGATTCTACCTGTGGAAAGGAGCAGGCCCGGGCTAGAAATTCAAGCGCGGCTGTAGGGAGTCCGTGACGGGACTCACGGGTGCCTTGATAATAAGCCCCTCCCAAGCTCAACTTCCGTAGTGAGCTGAAGTCTGCACGGCTTGCCCATGTTTGTAAGGAGTCTGGAAACCAAACCGGCGGTGGTACTATTCCACTGACGGAAAGCAGAGTCAATGATCCGGTCTGGCCGCGAGCAAAACCCGGAAGACCCTGCCAGGGCTGCCCTCCCGACGAGGAATGATTTCTTGTGATGGGAAGGTAGAGCAGAGACACCTCCTTCAGATTTGGTGCAAGGCCCGCGACAAGCTCCCAGATGGCTTCTAGGTTCTGGTCTGGCTCGCCGTCCTCGTTGTAGAGACTGCATCTGACTTTAACGCTGTATAGGCACGGCGACGTCGCTACCGCCAATTCGTGAGGGTCGGGACGGTCAAACTTGGATCTGAGACTTCGAAGGCGGAAAGTATGATGATACAGCCGACATTGCGGGCGATGACTGTGCAGAACATTGAGCAAACTGGGCGGAAATTGGTTGTGGCAATTGTACAGCAGTTTTTTCAGATTCGGAAGCCTTTTGATCAAGTTGGCGACTGGTATCCACGCCGCATTCTGTTCAGGTGTGACAAAGGGTTCCTTATCCCCCAGGGAGGTATCGAAAAGCATCTCATGGGCATCCAGGAGTTCGTCCAGACTCTCTGATTGAAATCGTTGTACTTGGTCCTCATGGTTCGCGATTCCATCGTCGCTTTTCATCAAGGACAAGGAGCCTGTAAGGCACAAATGGCGGACATGTTGGGTAACGTCCCCGCTGCAAACAGTGCTCGACAATGACCTGAGAAGAAGATTGACATCGTTTTGCAGTGCCCTGCCATCCTTGACGGAAACATGGAGCTCGTGGAAGATCAAAGACGTAAGAGCCAAGCGATAGCGTTTATTGGTGACACAGAAAGCGTAGAAGCTTGGCCCGTGAGTGTCGCGGACAAGACGCGCAATGTGCTGCAGGATTTCAAGGGGCAGATCGGCCAGGCTGCGCTGAGCCATCTTCATTCAAAAACGCTGCTGAGTCTTGGCGCAGGAGGATCCTCTGCTTGTCGTCGTGGCATAAATGTAATAATAGAGGGACGGAAAATCAAGATGCCTGAGTAAGAATTTGGAATGCACAGGACACAGAATCCAATAATTGAAAGTGAGGGATCCTGGCGTCAAGGAGGACTGAAGGCGTCTTCAAGTTGTCGAGATAATTTTTGTAGTTGCTACTGGGACAAGTTAAGACCCCAGCCTGTATAATTGCAACCCAGGACATGACTAAGCGAGGACTGACGCCCACGGGCATCGTATGATCCTAGAAAGTTGATTACCTAAGTACCTAACTCAGAACGTAAATATCCACAACGTCAGAGCTGCAAAATCACAAATGTCGCTTCTCAGAGCGCGCAGTTATAACATGTTTGAGCCCTTTCTGGCCCCAGTAAGTAAGATATTTATTGGCTTTGGCCGCATAGCTGAGGGTATTGTATCTACCTAAGTACCTACTTGGGTAGTCGATGTCTTGGCGTCCACGGGGGGCTTCACTACCGGCTGAGGGTATTTGCCGGGGCAAATCTACATCTTCATTCTATAAATTTAGTACTTAGTCTAGATAATGTACAATCATGATTTCCGTCATGTTGGAGGTTCTAAGTCAATTGGAGCCACTGTATGTGACGCAAGCCCAGAGGGGGTAGTGCCTGGTCATGGTCAACGCTATCATGAACCGCATTTCCTGTTTCCTGTTTCTTATTTGTATTGCTGGCAGTCAACGTTTTATTGTAGCCCGGTGCACCGCGCTTCTTTCCCTGTTCACCGGTCACACCCCCTTAGGCGAAGCTATAGATGCCGGTCACCATCGTCTCCAGAGTGCACCATTGACCAGTCGCACTTTGTGACTGGTCTCAACAGCTTGCTTTGCAACCAGGAGACTGGTCACCTATCCCCCCTCCCAATACCATTCATCGCATAGCAGCGACCTGCGTGGGCGCCGCATTATCAGTCCCGCGTTGTGCCTCGCGCATTGCATCAAAGCGCCTCAGGCACGGGGGATTCATTATGTGCGTTTTTGGTTCCCCTTTTCAACCGGCAGGCCTTCCTAGGAAAATACCAATCGCGCCTTTCGCAACCGCCAGCTTTGGTTGGCTGGAGGGGCACCACAAGGCAGAGATAGTCCAGCACGCTTGCGACGCTGCCCCCCCCCCCCCAGCCAGGAGATAGATACAGTACGCACGAATGCCTGATTACTGTCCGGCAGTTTGAAAAAGGTACTGCGAGCCCGCCAGCCAGGTACCCTCAGGGACCTACGAGGCTGCCGGTGCGGCGCGGCCTACATGGCCAATCACGAAAGCGGCAGCGCGGACTGTGTTACAAGGTATTGCAACCGAGGATTGACCCAATCCATTTTCTTGGCAGTTCTTGGCGTCAGATGTTGGCCATCAAGGTGTGCAATACGGTGTGCGGGTGGGGGTGGATGCTCGTCGACCTCCTGGATCGAATACGACGCGTGTTGAATGGGGATTATCAGTGACATCGTATGTAGGATCTGCGGGGCTTTACAAGAACGTATCGAGTAACCAACATTCTGTGGATGTTTCTGTGGGCAATACGGAAGCCATGTGTGGGGTTCAGTTGGCTGTATGTGACAGTGTCAAAAGAGGGAAATGGAGGGAACAGGTATTGACGAAAGCTCACTGGTAGCCATGTACATAACAGAAAACCCGGAAGACTCGCACAAATCTCGATCTATGCGACACAAAAACGGAGGAAGCCGGATGCCTGCGTTAGACAACAATACTATATATGTGTAGGCCTGAAAGCAGGTGGACCAACTCTTGCCTGTTTGGTACGCAGTCAGAGCTGACCTTCTCAACTCACATGTACATCATGAAGCCCTTTATTTTTCACCCTGTCGTTTTCAGCACCTTGGTGTATGCTACATCGAAACTCGTTTCGACAGGGTTGACTGTTCAACTGAACGATGTCTCGTGCTACGTATCACCTCACGTACATGGGAATGTCTCAATTCAACCACAGTTGCTGCAGAATACTAGTTCTCTGTACGGTTTTGTACCTGTCTCGGTTTTGACCAGTAACGTATCACCTACGGAACTCCCCGGCATGTTGAGTTCCTGGGCGACCTTGGACGATGTCTTTCAGCCTGCTTTTCTGCAGGCTATTATCCTGACTGATACCACTTGGACCTCTGAACAACAAGACGAATTCAAACACACAAACCTCAGCCAATCGATTGTTCTAGAAGGCTCGAAAACCCCCAACCTCACCAAGGGACCGTACTTTCTGGCCATAGCGACGGGAAATCTGCACCCGGTCTATCGCTTATATAACGACTTTGCCGGGGCTTTCAATGAAGCTCTTCTGTCGAACCCCGATGAGACATTCCAGACCCTGTCGGCAAAAATTCCGGGCTCGGCCACGTTGACGATCGGCGTGCCATCCAGACTGTACTACGAGACCTCAAAGTCCAAACCCCTGGCTGGTGTCCGGGTCGCGGTGAAAGATATCTTCTCGCTTGCAGGCGTCAAAAGATCGAACGGCAATAGGGCATGGTACCATCTGTACCCTCTCAGTACCACCACAGGTACCGCCATCTCCCGACTCATGGAGGCAGGTGCCATTATCGTGGGCACCCAAAGAGTGTCTCAGTTCGCAACGAGCGAGGTCGCTACAGTGGACTGGGTTGATTACCACTCTCCTTTCAACCCGCGTGGAGATGGCTATCAAGATGCGTCCTCATCAAGCTCTGGCGCTGGTGCATCGGTAGCATCATACGAATGGCTCGATGCTGCCGTCGGCACCGACACAGGCGGCAGCTTACGAAGCCCTGCTGGTGTTAATGGGCTCTTCGGCAATAGGCCCTCGCATGGTGCAGTCAGCCTGGACCATACCATGCCGCTATCTGAGCCCCTCGACACTGCTGGGTTTGTGGTGCGCGATCCCATGCTCTGGGACAGACTTCAGCAGGTGATGTACGGCGAGAACTACACTTCGCTCGTCAACGCGGAGCCGAGGTATCCAAGTACCATTCAAACCATGTCGTACCCGGACTCGAGCACCGAAGCTGGGCGGCTTCTAAACGACTTTGCCCTGGCCCTGGCGAATTATATTAATGGCACAATTCAATCCCTGGATCTGAGTGAGCTCTGGGACAGCCAACATGTCTCGGACACGAACACGAGCATAGCGCTGACTCTCAACATCACCTACCCCGTACTGACTGGTCGAGGCCAAGAGGCTGCGGTATCTGGTCCCTTCTATGCTGATTATGCAGCAGTGCATGGCGGCCGTCAACCGTTCATCGACCCAGCCCCGCTCGCTCGTTGGCGGTGGGCGGCAAATTATTCGTCAGAAGAGGCAATACACAACAAGACGCTGTTCATGAATTGGTTTAACACTGAAGTGGTTCCTCCGGTCAGCGACCCGTCCCAGTGCTCATCCAGCCTACTACTGTATCCTGGCAAGCTTGGCACGCAGACGCCCCGAAATCAGTACGGGACCGCGCCTCCTCAACCGTACGTTGGCTTCTCCGCCGCGCGCGTGTCTGTTTTCTCGGAATGTCCGGATTTTATCTTTCCAATTGGCGAAGCACCAAGCTTCAGTGAGATCACAAATCATGTGGAGTATTTTCCGGTTGCTGTGGGCGTCGTGGCAGCGAAAGGTTGTGATGGGCTTCTGTCTCGGCTGGCTATTGATCTTGTTGAAGCAAATATCTTGAAAGTGCCACAGGTGGGTGGTCGATTAACGGGAGGTCCGACTTTACACTGAAATAGTTCAACTCATACCCTGATCCCCATAACACTGTATGAAGGCCAACAACGGTGGGAATATTAGATAGCTGCAGACTAGTTATGCAGGTTGAAGCCTTTCACAGACTGCTCATCAGAATGTTACACATAGTAAAGCATAAGTTGTCATCCAGAAAACATTTCCAATCACTCATAGCCAAACGATGTTGATTTGTATTACTTTGTGTTGTACCTTTCGTGCGTTACTAATGCAACTGCGGTAGCTGTTACACCCACAAACTGCTATGTAGCAAACACGCCGAAATGAGAACCCCGTCACTTGAAGTTAAGTTAGGCGCAGGGCTGAATAGTGCTACATTCGCTACCAAGTGAACTAGAGTGTTGCGCGTGAGAAGAGAAGAAGAAAGCAGAAAGACCTACTGCGCCTCTTGCCAGGTCAAGTCCAGGATTGACAATGAGGGCGACGTTGGTACCTCAGATGCGTGGGTGTGAGAGTAAATTAGAATATGCCCCCTTATTTGTCAGAGACCTTCAACATCATACAGACTAAGCCCTGATCCAACGCCCCATCCAGCGTTGATTGAGCTCTTTCGCCTCATCAATCAGGCCAAGTTCAAGCAGTAATTGAATGGAACCCCTGACGGCCGAATGTAGCGAGGAGCTTATCCACGCATGAGTCGGTGCCGTGTGTTCACCCATGAAGATAACGTTGTTCTCAGTCTGATGATACGCAGGGATATAGAGCCGATGCTGCTCCACGTCCGGACGCGCCCAGCTCGTCGCAATGTGTGGCTCGTCCAACCAGCAAAGGCGCTCGTAGTCACCCGTGTAGAGGTCGCGGATCCCTTCGCCATGGAGCGAGGCGATCGCGTCGAGCACCACGCCAACGTGCTCAGCATCGCTCAAGCTGGCAAACCGGCTGGACCAGTCGCCGCCCCGGTAGTGCATGATCAGCCCGGGCCGCCCGGTCTCGTTGAGCCCGTACACGGGATAGTAGAGCGCGCCGACGGCCGCGTCCGGTGGGGTGGAATAGCCGCCGAAAATGGGCCGCTCGCCCTTCTCCCAGAACCGCTCGCTGAAAAGCAGTGCGACCTTGCAGGCGTCCTTGAACCGCAGGCCGCGCTCCGACATGGCACGCGTCAAAGTCGGAGAGAACGAGGGTAACGACATCATGCGTGTCGCGGTAAAAGGAGCAGTCATCAGTGTGTAATCGTAGTCTTTGACCTGGCCTGCCATCGGCTTTGTTTCAGTCTGATTCGCATCTGCGTCTACCCACGAGAGCCTCGTGCCTGTGGTATTGCCAGCAAAATCCCGAACTGCCTCGACTTTTCTGACTTGTCGGTTCAAGACCAAACGGCTCTTGACGTGGGGAATTACGGCTTCGGACAGCCGACTGAATCCACCGTCGATGCACTTCCAAGTCGTCTCTGCAAGAGAACTTGAGCCACCATCTTGTGCGAGGTTGGAGTTGTGGACCATCTCGTCCCAAAACACATCATAGTCGGTCGCTGTGTGAATAGCATCGGCCACATCGATGCTGGCGTTCCAGATATTCCGCATCATGCTCTGCTGACTGACCTCATCGAGGCCCTCGTCCATGACACGGGCATGCACCCTCCATACATCGCGTTGGATGTGCTTGAGCGTGGTACCATTCATCAGGATCTCGTTCATCCTCGCTTTCACGTCTTTGTATTCTTGGGTGCTCAGCGGTGCAGGCTTGCCAAGACTAGAGTTTGCTGCTATTTCCGCCTGCGTAGGAATGCTGCCGTCGGGATGTCGTCCAGTATTCAGGGCCAGCAGTTCGTTGGGCGAATGCTGAATCCATGGTATGAACTCCACTTTAAGTTCCGCATTGTCGGCCTGATTCATCTCGTTGAGCCATTCCACCAATTGGAAGACCATGGCGTGATCAGAGTACTCGATGGTTTCGTTGTCCTTGTATGTTGCCGTATATGGGAGGCGCATGGGTCCCATTTCGGCCCATTCTTGTGTTCCGCCCACATAGAGGGTACGCAGGCGTCCACCGGCCTGGCCGCCTGCCTCCAGCAGCTCCCAGTTGTGGACGCCTACACTGTCGAGCATGAGAGCTGTAGCGAGGCCAGTAATGCCGGCGCCAATAATAGCAACGGTCGCATTCTTGGCTTGTTCGACATCCTGAACCCTGACACTGTCGTCGATGGAGGCCACTTCGTCGAACCAGGCGCCCAATGCGTCAAAGTCTTTCAAAAGTGGCCGTTGGGGGTTTTGGCTTGCGGCATGGATAATAGAAGCCGACAGTACGGCGTAAGAACTCAGAAAGCTTTTACTAAGCATGATGGGAGGTATGGTCTGGCATGAGTCTCGCCAATTGCCAAGTCTGAAGTCAGCAGCAGCAGTTCGTTAAAAAATGTCGAGTTGTAGAGCATTCGTTTACTGGATTCAGTCGCAAAATGGAGTAGAGAACCTTGATGTCCATTGAGGAAAAGATTCAGGAATTGGGCACAAACAGGTGGGGCGGCTGCGACCGTATTGCAACTTCAGTTAACAGTGGAGATACAAAGATCCGCTGATCGATACCAAGTTGTACTGCATTCCTTGGCTGGATCGTGCCGTAAAGGTGTTTGGAGAACCTTGATGTCCTTTCACTGAGAGATTCGATATTGAGGTAAGGTGGTAATACACTGGGACCGGCAGTGGAAGTATAATCCGCATTATGCGACCACGCTGTGCACTGCACAGTTCGCAGTGGAGATGTCCATACATATTGATTCTGTCGGTGTAACTGAACGGAGCAAAAATGGGTCAAGCTGATCACATCTTCGCGCTGCAGTGTAGTAGAGCGAGCAGAAAGCAGCAAAAGATTCTTCGCTGCGGGGAAACGGCTCATTGCAAGTGTGAAGAGAGGGCCAGATTACTCCGAGGTCGATTTCTACATTGCTTTGCCGAAGCAGTCGCGCCACGACGATACAGATACTAAGTCACTAGATTTATCACCTGTAAACTCAGGGGAATCGGGAATGTTTTCATCAAGGCATTGTATCGCATGTTGGGTGGGACAGCCATTCAGGACTTTGCCGTAGTCGACTTGTATCGGTATGATGATGGGTGGGATAGAAAGTCACTACCAGCGCTTGATGAGTTTGATAACGTCTGTCGAGGGAGATCTCTACAAAGTGCTTCAAAGAACGCTGGGGATGGGAAGAGATGGTCTCGCCGACACCAGACATAGCAATCATTGATCTGGGTCAGCCGGAAGACCACAGATTCTTCAGCTTTCCCGGCTCGGTGAACTTGTCAATTTCAATTCCCCAGGTCCTGAACCCTGCTTTAGTGCGGCTCAGCTGGTGTCGCTCTGGCGTGACTTGGACTCCTAATTTCGAGTCCGAGAACACTGAGATCTGCTTCGCAATTCGTGACAAGCGATCCTTGGTGCTCTGCGACGACGATGACTCGAGAGCGAAGAAATACCAGGCAGATGGCATTGGTGGAAGTGTTGACACGGTATGTCGTTTTGCTATACCATTACAAAACGAGCTTCGTTAGGTGAAAGCTCCTGCAGATTTACGAAAATCAGGATAAACGAAGTATTGACTTCCTTCGTGTGTTTCTTCTAAAGTCCAAACATCTTCATGAGTTTTGACCAAAATCGTTAACCTAGACACTCATTAAGAAATAAGAATGCTCGACTGTCATGTCTGTAAAAGACTTAGGCACTTTCTTTTAAAGGCCTCGCATGACCGGCCCATCGCACTCAAGCTGCGAGCGTTGTCACCTCGGCGGCAATTCTCGCGTCGTAAAGACTCCACATGTGTGTGTTCGCAAGAAATCCTGTTTTCAGGTGGTAATGTAGCCAACAAGGGGAGTGACTGATGGTAATGTTGATTAAGGTACAGTTCGTAAATGGCGCGATCATGCACGCAGATGGACTAAGACGTATCCTGATGAAAGGGGAGCTTGTAGCGGAGCCCTTATTATGCCGGTTGACATTACTCAATAATCTCTAATAGGTGCGCTTCAAATTTTCTGCGAACCTTTTTGGTCCCTTTTATTTTTCACACAATTATATTAAATCTGTGTCAGCCTGCATCGGCCATTCACTGTTCTAGTACTATTTGCCTTAGTAGACCATACCATCTGGAACCGTTCATCATGACAATCAATGACACTTCATCCATTGAGGTATTGCCTCTCCACACTTCAAATGTTCAGTTTCAGCCAGAAAGGCATGGAAGTCTTAACGTCTTATTGCTTGAAAACATCAATGACAGCGGAATACAGCTGCTCGTTGAACAAGGGTACAACGTGGAGGCTACCAAAAACTCCCTACCTGAAGCACAACTCATCGAGAAGATCCGGTTAGTCCTCTAAGACCCGGTCTCTACATATGCACATTTAACATGCCTTTGTAGGAACGCTCACGTTATTGGCATTAGATCCAAGACAAGACTGAGTGCCAAAGTCTTACGAGAAGCACGGAACCTTCTAGCCGTGGCATGCTTCTGCATTGGCACCGACCAAGTGGATCTAGACTTTGCTAGTCAAATTGGTGTTCCCGTGTTCAACTCACCATTTTCGAACTCTCGAAGCGTAGCCGAGCTCGTGATCAGTGAAATCATTGCCTTATCCCGGCAGTGGGCAGACCGTTCAAATGAAATGCACAACAGGACGTGGAACAAATCCAGCAGAGGATGCTATGAGATCCGTGGAAAGACTCTAGGTGGGCTGAAAATCGTCCACGACAGAGCGTAGACGTACTAATTTGACTTATTCCACACAGGCATTATCGGGTATGGTCATGTGGGATCACAAGTATCTGTGCTGGCAGAAGCGATGGGGATGAAAGTCCTTTTCCATGATACTCGCAATCTGATGGCCATGGGCACAGCTCGACAAGTCGCAGACTTGAACGGGTTGCTTCATCAGTCCGATTTCGTGACGCTACATGTACCAGAACAGGCCCACAACATAATCGGGCCGAAACAGTTTGATGCGATGAAGCACGGATCTTATTTACTCAACGCGAGCCGCGGCAGCGTCGTTGACATCTCGGCCCTGATCGATTCTATGAACAGTGGAAAGATCGCAGGCGCGGCATTGGATGTGTATCCGAAAGAGCCACGCGCGAACGGTTTATTCTTCACGGACAATCTCAGCCCGTGGATTGAGAGGCTGCGTCAGCTACAGAACATCATTTTGACGCCGCACATTGGCGGCAGTACTGAAGAGGCTCAGAGCGCTATCGGCGTTGAAGGTAATTACTCAACGCACAATGCAATACTTAGAAATGCGCTAATTCGAGTCCGTAGTTGCCAATTCGTTGATCGCGTTCATAACCGATGCCGAAATAGAAGGCTGCGTCAACCTCAGAGGTATCCACATGATTAAACAGCGCAGTGCAGCATTACTCAATGCAGACCTTTCTGTCCGGGTTGATGGGTGCCAACTGCCGAGCGCAGAGCTTCGGGACAATCCCGCACTATCCAACCCCCTTTAAGAGCCCACAATCATTGCGAGATGGCTTGAGTTGAGTGAGGCTCATAAACAGGGCTGTATGTAGACAGCAGGCCAAGGCAATGAAAGCGGACGATGGATTACATGAAGGACAATCATCTCGATCTAAGTTCAAGCTCAACAATTCTAGTTTTACATCCAATATTACACGTGAGGAGATTTCGATAGAAACACCAAAGGATAGTCGATCTGCAGTGATCTGGACAATACATTCTCCATGGTCAACCTTTTCAGATGGATGTTCATGTTGGGACGGTGTGTTGTCTCCAGAATGACGAGTCTTGATCTCGCCCCATCGCAGTATCTTGAGTTTCTTCTGAAGTCGGACTTCAAAAGGACGCATCCTAGACAGCAACAATGGTCACAATCCGGGTGCAACAAGAACCCCGAGGAATCCATCTATATGTCTTGCAAATAAATGGCAAATCCACACACGAATTGCTGCTGCACAGCGAGCCAACACTCCTTGAGATTCCAAAAAATGTTATCAGCTTACCATTGCGCAAAGCGATTCAAGTTCAACCCCCACTCAACACCATCAGCCCAAATCAGCACATTACCAAAAATGATTTGTCTGGGATATCACGTCTCGTGTAACGTGCTATTCTGATGACAAAGACCTTGACTTTCATGACGTTTCGGCCCACTCACCATTCAAGCTCCAAATCAAGAAGGTAGGCCGAGGTGTAGACGTCTTGCCGGGAGCACAGCGTCGACCACAGGATCCGCATGGAAGATCAAGCTCCTTTGTTGTCTTGGCAGCAAGGAGCGCTCAGGGGTACGCGAAAAGCGACGGAGGGAACGTGACATACCACATTATAATCGGACGAGAAAAGCGGGCTCAGCACGCATGAGACGAGAACATCACAGGCACCTCTGCTTTCCCAGCCATTCGGGTGCTAGGTGATCAAGCTGATTTACAAATTTGGCAGTTTGTCCGCTCGACGCCTGCCAACTCGGTGCATATCCGGCCTTGCTGCCCATGCAAGTATGTGCGCCAAGTAGTCCAGCTGATATTTCAAAGTGAGGTGAGTGCCTCTGGTTGGCGTTGGTGGAATTTTGCCCATGCGTGGTCAGCGACGGATTTCGACGTGAACCTTGATGGCACGGCCCGCCTGTAGCGTCTGGGCATGCCAGTGATGTGGATCACCACATGGATGAGGCATATAGACTACTCACAACCTTGACCGTTGGGGAAGGCGAGGTAATGATCCTTGGTCATCGTCCTTGTTGGCTCGCTGACCAACGGTGAGTCGGGGGCCCGTTGGCATCTGCCAAGTTTACATGATGTGTGGGTGGAGGGTAAGCACATTGCTCCGTCTCTCAGGGTCTTGGCGAGTTAAGGGGTGGAATGGGCGAAGTGGTTCCTCGCAAGAATTTCTTCTTGCCAAGAGATTGGACTTCGTACCTTTGTACGTTTGCTTGCTCGGGTTGGGTTGCTTTTACCTGATTCTTTCCGTCGCTCGTATCTTGGCAAGAGTAGCTTGACCACGCTGACCGATCGTCTGGCACGTAGATATATCCGTCTTCACCTCAATGATGACCTTTCTGAAAAGAATCCTCGTTTTCTCTCCTGCCTTGGCTTGTATTCTTTCGTTAGGTTTCTGATGAGTGGTTGCCCTCGCCTTTATTCAAGCGTTCCTCCACATCCTACAACCAACTCTTCCGCAATTCCCACGCCAAGATGAAGACTCCTCAGATCCTCGCCATTCTCGGCTTCACTGCCATCGCTATGGCTCAATCTCTTGCTCCGTCCCCTACAGAGAGTGCTGGATGCGAACCGCACGGCGATCATGCGCGTAACTTTGTCTCTTGGTATCTTAGCCTTTCTGCTAACCTTTGTGTATAGTGGCACTGCGAAGGTCCTCGTGAGACCGGAGCCGACGCGAACTCTGCCACCGCCGCTGTTACTACAACCGCTGCTGAGGATTCTGAACCTTCCAGCAGTTTCACTTTGCCTCCCTCTCCCACGAACCGCGGAGAATGCAGCGTACACGTTGACCACTGTGAGTTTCCTTTGTGAATATTGTGAGGTCCGTGTTATGTTAACATGTCTACAGGGCATTGCGATATTCCGGCGACCGCCGTCTCTACTTCCTCTAACGTTGTTGCTGCTACCACCGCTGCTGAGGACTCCGAAGCTTCCAGCAGCGCCACCTTGCCACCTTCTCCCACCGGACGCGGGGAGTGTAGCGTGCACGTTGATCACTGTTAGTCATTTTCGTTACTAATTTCGCCATGTCTCAGTTACTTTAACATGCGTGCAGGGCATTGCGATATCCCGGCGACTGCTACCGCCTCTGTCTCTACCGACGCCGCTGCGGCAACTACGGCCGCTGCCTCAGGTGCCGACAACAGCACGTCTCCAGCCGTCACCGTCCTTGCTGGTGCTGCTCGCGCCGGTCTCGGTGCTGCCGCCGTCGCCGCCGCCCTCGTGGCCTTCTGAGCTGACATTACTCAAGCTCCAGGGAAGAGGCGGTGCATTTCCATTTTCACAGGGGACTCACGCGGATTTGGATTCACGAACAAGATATGGAACGAGGACTTTGATGTGGCACAATGGCATGACAACAATACGGAGGATACATACACTTATGATTCTATTTGCGCCATTGGCGTTTAGCTTTCTGTCCCTCCTCGGGCTGAAACCGTACTTTTGCATGATAGAAGACTAATCGACATCGCATTACCCTAAACCCGCTTATTCTTTACCATTTACATCATGACAGACTTGGCATCATGTTTGTGTATCTTTCCGTATGGCTTCGGCCGAGAACATCACGATCCATATGCTCGGCATCTGTGAGACTGGTTGGTGCCAACGATCCCCGTGGTATTTCTGTCGCTGTCTATCTATTTTAGCTATCTAGAAGAGCTTTGATGCCTGCTAGATCACCCATCTTCAAGACAACATATACAATGACTCAGCAGCCCGTCGAAGCTTGTATAAGTCGGGAAGCCAAAAGTGTGACCCGTCGTCAACTCATCCCTAGCGCTTTGGGAGGCATCACGATGGCACGTCACCGACGAATGTGACCCGGATGAGCATTGCACATGTCCCTGTTCGCGCCGGGAACCATTGAGAAGCCACGATCCTCAGCAAAACATGATTTGATGTCCAAATCTTCTTCAGATGATATCCACACTTGCACCAGGCTACGAACCGTCAAGCCGAAGGAACTGTAAGAGAGTTAGTTACGCAAATGATAAACCTCTATTCTTCCATTTTTGGGCCATTGCCCCGAAATACGAACGTGGGGGATATGTCTCATCTGCAATCATCCTTCAATTGGTCACCCATCCGGCCAATTTATGTCCATTAATCTGTCGCACAGCAGGATTTGCAGGCCACGAGCGGATGCAGCGAAAAAGGTGCCCGGCGCCGTCGACTCCACGAGTGCCGCGGACCAGCGACTGCAGTTTCTTGTCCGTTTCCCTCCTCCATAACCCATAAACCGTGGGAGACCATCAAGGTGTTCCTCGAGCGCTTGGCAACGGGTCTTGGACGTTGGTGTCAGCCTTAGTATTAACACTGTGTCGCCTTGCCCGTCGGCTGTTTGACACTTTCTCATGTCCCACAATCAGGTCCCACGGTCCTTGCATTTCCCGGTCCAGTAACACTAGCTGCATCCTCTGATCACAAAAGGGATCCTCTAAGGTGTTGCAGAACGCTTCAGTTCACCTCGGCCAGGATTGGTCCGCTGTTTCTTGCGGCTGAGAACAGTCCACACACACGGCGGAGAAACACCTCGTCCTGCCACCGGGTCAGCTACCCCCCGCCAAGATGATAGCTTTGGCGATCTTTGTGGCTCCTGCCGCGACATTGATCCAGCAGCAGAGAGGCTAGCAACTATCGGCTGGGGATTATATTCTGTTAAGTAATGAAATCGTCTGCCCCCGGGTTCTCTTAACTGCTTTGCTAACAAAAGCAGGGGAATATCGTTCAAGAGACATTGGAAAAACCAACAAGGCATTTTTGGCAGGGTCGATCCATCCCCAACGTCGCGCGCTCGCCGCTTCCTCCATCTTCTCCCCTCTCGGCACGGTAGTACCTGCAATCCATTTTCTTTACACCCTCTTCGTCTGGCCTACCCTATTGAGAGATCATTCCGCCTCCCTGCAACCTCTCATTGCTTTTACCACCTGTCTCGTGACTCCTCGGTCAGGCAGTTCCTCGGCGATTCCACCAGTAACCCAGGAAACCACCCCTCAAGGTGCTCAGCCTACCCACCTTACAGAAAGACCCCCGTCTGCCCCGGTCTTCTTTATTCCGATCTCACTCCCATAAAGCATCCGGCTGAGAACCTGTCGATAAGCTGTATCCTGAGACCTCTGTAGCGGCATTTTGCGTAAGACCTGAGCAGCCAAGCCAAGCCATTTTGACAAGTGTAGATAGTGCTCTAGCTCGCTTCTCTTCTCACATCTTCGACGACGGGCTTGTTTCTTCGCCATGTTTAGGTTCTCAGCTGCCGCTGTTGCGACTCTTTTGAGCACAGCTTCTGCTTCCCTCGTTGCACGACAGACGGCTTCCACCACCACGGCTGCGGCTCTCTCGGAGATCACCGACTGCGTCGTCTCGTCGTCTTCTCAGTATGTCGAACTTGTCTCCTATTCCCATATAGCGTCGACATTGTCAATAGCTACTAACACTCTCCTAGAGTCTGCAAGGCAGGCACCACTGAGTACATCGTCGCCGAAACACCTGCTAGTGCGCTGCCCAGCTCTTACACAGGATGCCACCAGCACGCTACCGACACGTAAGCACTTCTGCCGTGGCATTGACGTTCATTTTCTCACACTTCTTGCCAGATATTGCCTTTATGATGAAGGCGAGGTCCTTGTCACGGCTGCCAACGCCCCGGCTGCCACCGCCGCTACCCCGACTGCCGCTGCTGAAACCGGGGCCCCAACGGCCGTGTCCAGCTGCCATCTCCATGGAGTGACCATGTAAGTGTTCCAAATAACCGTCCAAAATTCACCGCTAACATCTTCAGCTTTTGCATGTGGGGCACCTCCGAGTATCAAATCATGACCACACCTACCGACACGGCCGCCTCTGCCATCCCCACCGCGTTCACTGGCTGCCATTCTCATGGCTCTGACACCTACTGCATTGCACCCAGCGGTGATGAGGTGGAGATTGTGGCCGAGGGTGCCGCCAATGAAGCCACGGACGAGAGCCCTCAGGGGGAGAACTGCCACTTCCACGCCGGTGTTGAACACTGCGTCGGTGGTGGTGAGAGCGAGAGCGGCGGCACGAGGAGCTGCGAGAAGGTCACACGGGACTACAACATCCCTCTCCGCATCGGTCTCCTCTTTGTCATTCTCGTCACCAGTGCCATTGGTGTTTACTTCCCTATTTTCATGGTCAATTGGATGCCCGCTAAGACACACACCACTTTCATCATCCTGAAGCAATTTGGTACCGGTATCATCATCTCTACCGCCTTTGTGCATGTGAGTTCATTTCCCATCGATGTTTCCTGAAATTCATCCATATGTGCGGCCCAAGTGCTCATTGCATGCAGCTATACACCCACGCTGATCTCATGTTCGGCAACGAATGTTTGGGCGAGCTTGAGTACGAGGGTACCACGTCTGCCATTGTTATGGCCGGTCTCTTCCTGTCGTTTCTGGTCGAGTACCTCGGCAAGCGCTTCGTTATGGCCAAAGCCGCTGCCAACCCGACCTCAGCGTCCCTCCTCTCTGTCGACACCGTCACTGTCCTGGTCCTTGAGTGCGGGATTATCTTCCACTCCATTCGTAAGCCCCCGCTCTTCTTACCAGATTGACCCCCATTAACTTCTCCAGTCATTGGCATTACTCTGGTCGTCGCCGGAGACACCTTCTTCTTGACCCTATTCGTCGTCATCCTCTTCCACCAGATGTTCGAAGGCATCGCCCTGGGGACACGCATCGCCCAGCTGGGACAGCGCATCCCTACCAAATCGGCTGAGCGTCCTGCCGAAAGCGAGCAGACCTCCTTGACACCCGACGACCCAAGCCTTCTCAAGAACCCCTCCTTATCACTCGCCAGGAAACTCCTACTCGCCACTCCCTTCGCTCTAGTCACTCCGATAGGCATGGCCATCGGCATTGGCGTTCTCTCGAATTTCAATGGCAACGACCGTGACACCATTATTGCTATCGGAACTCTGGATGCTCTGTCTGCTGGTATACTTATCTGGGTTGGCGTCGTTGAGATGTGGGCTGAAGACTGGCTGCATGGCCATGGCGAGCTTCTTCGCACAAAGCCCATAATCACCTTCCTCGCTGGTTTTGGTTTGGTTGCCGGAATGGTTATCATGAGCGTACTGGGCAAGTGGGCTTGAACTACTCGAGTGCCCACACTTCAAATGGGTGAGGTGGTAATGGCATGACGTCCACGCCGGCATCTTACATGGGAAGGGAGTGAGAAGAAGCTTGGCGTTCCATAGGTTCAGTAGGGTCACTCTTGTGTTCTACAAAGCTTTGAGTAAACAATACAAGTACAATTATACTACGTCACTCGGCATTGATCCCAAGGTGTTTCACCGTGTCGTCTTGCGTTACTTTCGGCGACAACTACCTCATCAATCAAGACATAGCTGTACTTAGTCAGTAGTGAGAAGATTTAATATGCTAGCGGCCTGGAAGAACCAGATTTTCACTTTCCATTACCTCAGCAGCAGCAGGCTTACATAGCCATGATGAGGGTGAAATATTGTTATCAAATAGTGAATGCCCTCAATACCCATGTACCTCTGGATGAGGAGTAGTCACTCTGGATGTGATTTTGTCCCAGGGTCTCGTGCGATGCTTGAACCTCATTGCTTATATTCTATTTTCAGAGGCCAGAATTGTGAATAGAATAACTCACTTTGTAGAGGTCTATGGTGATTTTTAAGCTGTAATTGAAAGTAAGTTGGCCTTCTCCTAGACACACATCCAAGTGTCAAGGCAATTTGCTCCGTCCATAATCAGGACAGAAAACATCAAAGTACCAGACACATCAACCCTCAACAGCTGTACTTCTGCAGCACGAGGGCAAAAAGGCAAAAACAGCCAGAGTAAGTTCAACAACTTGAAATCGCACGAGTAAGATCAACACTAAGATTCGAGTGCAGATCGTCATCCTTTGGCAAGAAAAAAACATCATCAGCACCCTCAGGCGGCTTTCAATCGACAACAGCCAGCCGCGCACCAACGTACGCAACAATCACACACCCCTCCGCCAAGCCACTCGGCGCCCTTCTCTCCTCCAAATCCATTTCCATCGCTGACCTCATAAGACAGTCAAGATGTGTCTTCGACATGACATTCAGTTTGCGGGCTGTGGTTGTTTCGTGCTCAAGCTCACGGAGCACCGCGAGTGGTTGCAGCAGTACACCTGGACCCGTTGCGGCCGATGCGGTGGAGGCATCTGTATCAATTGGATGCCTAGTGATGAGGTCTTCTTCGTGGAGGGTTACTGCCTAATCCACCAGCCTCGCACCCAGCCTCGGCCTCAGACTCACCCCCGCCCTGACGCTCAGGGTACTGACTGAGTACTGGCGTTCGGATCAATGAGTCTGTATGCCAAATCTAGGCAGTTCACTGGGGAAGTCTGAGGATATGGTACCAAATGGCAAGAGAGCACATGCGGTTGTTTCCGTAGCGTAATAACAGCCGAATCGGAAGCAAGATTTCTCTTGACCCCTGTTGGTAAACATCTGACACTGTATGATCAACTCCATTTGATTTACTGTCCACTTTTCCTTAGGTATCCGGAAATCGTACTTCCCAGTTGTGTCATGACCTTATTGCCTTTTCGTAGTCTCAATCCCTTCCACTGGCGAAGTCTGCACATCAACAGTGTCAACACCCAGTAATGATAACCTCCATAGTTGCAAATACCATGAGTCCTGAGCCCGGCTGGCTTTGGTTGGGTGTTGATGGAGTTCTGGGGATGATAGACACAGGATTGCTTCAGCTACTTGCAGTGCTTCAGCCTATTCAGCCGCTGCCAGGGGGACAGTTCCTCTTTGCAAACAGTATCATTGTCTTAAAGGCGGATTGTCACAACCATGGTCTGGGCTTAGCGGAATCCCTATCCGCAATGGAACGGATTAGATCATGAAAATCATAATCCAGATAAGTCAAATCGTCAGAGGCTCTGCAAGCTCAAGTCTATATGCCATGAAATATGGTGTCGGATGTGTACGTGGGGACTGATTCGCCTGTTAAGCTCGACTATCTGACTGGGTTCCCGGCTCAAGATGTCGTGAGAGACCAGTGGATTGTGATTGATGCCTGATACAGTAACAGCCAAGCTGAAGTGTGGGGCCAGGGTGCGCGTTTTCCTACTTTCCTCGGGAGCTTGTCTCGTGTTAACGAAAGGCGTGGGAAGAAGCAACACGCGGGATGCCCATGTCGTGGGTGTATGGCACAGAAGAGGAGGTTGGGCAGATGACTCAAATTTGGGGTCTTGCCCCTGCAACAACCACTGGCAGAACCCTCAAACAACTCCATATCCATCCATTTCAGGTTACACCCTAACCCCCCTCCGAGTGAGCACCCACATCCCCATTTGTACTGCCCTATGAAGAGGGGGGTGTACCTGTAACCCTGAGATCAAACTTTTTCAGAACTTACTGGACGAGCCTCTGTAGTCTTATCGATAGCGACACCGGTCCCTCGCCAGCCGGCGGCCAGCTGTTTGCAACGGCCAGCCCAAAGTCAAACGGGTGTGGGGTGCAGCCTACGGCTGCACCCCACAACAACTACACCACAATCAAATCCAAAATACATGCCTACTATCGACACCCACCCTCATGTGCACATGAATAAGCCCAGCCAACAGCATCTTTTATTTTTTGCGAATATCCGCCCTAGATTAGGAATTGTTCCTGCTGCCATTCAGTATTGGTATGGCAACAGTCTTCGGCTGACATCTTCCCATGTTTGTACGACTTGCTCTTGTTCACAAACGGTTATTCCGAACACTTCGGGTTATTGATGCCTGATTCGTGTGGTCGCAAACTTGCATTGTGAACATAAAGAGAACAACTTCTGAAACACAGCTGTTGTAGCAAGCAAATAAAATTTCAAACGCCCTCAGAAACAACTCGCCCCCCTCCCCCCAACCCAAAGTTGTTCACTTTAGCGATCTAGCCTGACAAAGACTGGAAACGTGGACAACGATGGAAAAGCTAAGGAATCCCTGTGGAGTACGACGTATCAACAAGGCTGGTGACGCTCGGGGATGACCGAGAAAAGTACGTAGTTCTGTGGCATTATCTAAGAAAACCTTGGGTGCCGTGGGGAAGTAGGCTATGAGTTTCCACGGCTATAAAGCGATCAGAACAGTTGCCCCTCTGCTGGACATCTTGCTCACCAGACACAACGTCGTCTGGAACTCACCGCGCACAACCAAGTCCTTGAAGGCGTCTTCACTCGCAACATGTCGTCGACAATAGAACGCCTTCCGACAGAAATACTGCAGAGCATTGCTGAGATCCTCGACGTCATACACCCGACCAGTCTTTTGGCCTTTGTGCGTGCCAGCAAAACCTGTTATGCCGACGCAAACGCCATCCTCTTCCGCACGGTGAAGGTCGTAATCAGGAATGGAGAACGGCGCCTCCAAGATGCGCATGATCTGGAAAAGAGGCTACTCCGTGACGCCGCCTTTGCACACGTTCGCCGGCTCATCCTCTCATTTGACGGCCAGACGCCTCGGTGGCCTTATCTGTCCCTAGACTCATGGGACAAAGACCACGAGGATGAAACGGAGATGTGGAGCTGCTGGGATGGCTATCGCGGTGTATGGCAACCACCAACAATCCCTCTACCTGATGACGAATGGGAACCAGTCATTAGCATGGTGGGACAGCTGACAGGTCTGAGTGATCTTATCTGGACATGTCCCCAGCAACTCCCGCCGCGACTTCTGCAGGCGCTGCATGAGAAATTGAAGCTTTGCAGATTGCATCACTATACCTTCAGGCTGACCAGCTCGACTGAGAACGGCTTGACTTCATATGAGCGGTCTCTCGTCGCATCTCCGTGCCTTTATAGCATTGGCAATCTAATACTGGGCGACAGACGGAGCGACAGCAATTCAGCTCTGAAGTTAGCAAGGACTCTACAATCTCCCAACTTGAGGAGAGTGTACATCTACTTGAGGGGTGACGAGCTCAAGCGGAATGATGACGGTAGTGGAAAAGCTCAGCTAGAGCCAGGCCTCCGTGAATTCATCCAGATAGATGCACAATTTACTCCTCGCCCCATCCCATTCGAAATCGTCCGCAGAGAAGCATGTGGCGATTTCTCTGCCTTGCGGGTCCTAAAGCTCAACGTACCCCTTGCTCCTCAGGGACTGCCAGCACCGAGCAACTTCCCGTCCATCGTCACGTTAACCTTCAAGTGCACCAATGCTGAAGACGCGACACCAGAATATTGGGATGAGGTAACCACCCTCCTACGCAACCTCCCACGTCTTACCACCCTCAGTATCTGGAATTGGGACCGCGCAGTATCTATCACTCCCAGCCTTGGTCCGAATCTGCGGAAGCTCAGCATACACACGCGGGATGTAACAGGCGCTCCTGCCCTGCGCGACGACCACATCCACCAACTTGCCGATGTCTGCCCCAACCTCGAATACGCCTGGGTCGAGATCCGGCGCTCGCGCGGCGATGCCGCCGAAGTCGCTTGCTACCGATCTCTGGGTCGCCTAGCTCGGCTCCAGGAGCTCGACCTGTTTTTCGATACATCACCGCCCGGCTACATACAGACCACCGAGCATGGCAGCAGCCGCATCCGCCGCGACACCGCCATCGAGCCGTGGTTCGACGAGCGAGACGCCCAGTATCTGCGCAGAGGTTTCCGGCCGTACCGCCAGGGCCATGTGCGTGATTTGTTCGTGAACAGGGCCATCGACGCAAGGCTCGCACGCTCCATATTCGAAACCATCGACGGCGCCAAGCCAAAATTACCTGGTCGGTCGCGGCCGTTGCCATTGGAACGACTTTCCATATATCCCGATGAATTGGGATCCTTTCCTGATGCAAATGACACGTGGTTGTTGGACAAGCTCTTGGGTGCTTTGAGGCGAGAGTGGCAGGTTGAGCGGGAAGTGCGTGATGATGCGCGGGAGGTCATTCACGTGAAGAACCTAGATTCGTACGTCAAGAGCATTTCGGAGAGACGACACCTCAACGATGCGAAAGAGGACCGATACTTGTTTGGGCTGTGGCGGCGGGTGTGGCCGGTTGAGAGGGAGAACGTTGATTGGTGGGACGACTGGGAGAGTCGTCCACTTGCTCTCGAGGCTGATGTGAGTGGGAATGTTGATTGAGAGAGGGACTCATTGATTTGCTGTCACTCTGCTATCTTGATCCTCTGTACGGCACCAGTACCATAGCATAGAAGTTTCCCGGGGAACACCAATGATGCTTGTTTGCGTCACCATCCCTCATCCTGCCATCCATCTCCAACGCGCATGAAGCATTGACCGTTATGTTCTTCGACCTTTCTTCTTCATGGGAGCCTCGATCTGCTCGAAAAGGCACCTTTCGTTCTCCCTTCTCCCCGACTATACAATCGACACTGCATCCTTGATCATCAGATCTTTGCGTTCTTGCAACACCCGTCTCTCTTCGTCCTGGTGTTACGCAAACCTGAGAGCTTCCATGTAATCAATCAAAGCATAAGTATCCTTGATAAGGCTATCGGCTTCTTCTTTCTTCCCTTCATCCTATCTCTGACCAGCCTCTAATAGTTCTTGTTATCAATAAATCCTGCGGAGAGTCGACATCCAGCTTCCATGATTTTGTCTGCAGAGAATCATCTCCCGGGTCGGCCTCTCAGATTCGATGAAGCCCTCGTTCGGCATATCCGGAGATACCTAGGTAGCGACTTTTCATTCGTGGGTTACGACCGTCACCTTCAGTGCAGTCGAGTAGAGTCTGGGTCATCTGCTCCTCGTATCTGGGTCGCTAAGCATAGTTATGCATGGCCTACATGCCGAGTAGAAGGCGCTTCGATGCGGTTCGGCCGTCTTCGGCGTATTAGAGCTACTCAGAGGGCGCTGAGACTTCTGCACGATAATGTATGCACGCCTAGAGCAGGCAGAGAACGAAATTCAGCCTGTTGGCTAGAGAGTCAGAGAAATAATTTGGATCCCCTTATTTCGTTAAGGTGATAGTTTCAGGGATCTCGTGTAGTACAGGAATTCATGTTATTACAAAGTATTAAGTCGGACTGGTCGAACGCCCTTAGTCCGACTCTTGGCCAGTCTGATCGTTGTCCCTTCTATTGTTTATCACGGCCGAGCTAGTAGTTGCACCGATTTACTGTTTGGAGCCATTTAGGTTGAGTTTTCACATGTGTAAGGTGTGGACAGTTTGTATTTGATGCTGCAAACCAAAATGAGGGAGGACTATTTCACTTGACAGTGTCAAGCTCAGTGAAACGACAACTACACTAAAAAGTACCGTTGTTACGTCATATTGTACACGAACGTAGATCATATTTGAAACGGTGGACCCGTATATATACAAGAGCTTCATCAACTATTCAAAGAACTTGAAACTGTAGCCAGTATTGGACCTGTCCCCTGGAACATCTCCTCGGGTGTAGGCGGTGTTACTCCACCAAACATAAGAGCCGGTGAACCAACTGCGGGCCTCCCAGCTGTATGGTGTGCCCTTCTCGACACCGTGGAACACGAATGGGATGTGGTTGGTTCCACCAGGGCTTTGGCTCACCTCACCATCGTCAAGGGCAAAAGTGTGGTGTCCAGGCCCGTCGATGTAAAGAGTCGCGTCCCAGCCCTGCATCATCCTGTCTTGATGCGAACCGAATAGACAGCCATTGGACTTGTACCAGTCCCACACATAGGTCGGGTCGCCACCCTTGCGGAGCCGGAGGTCAGCAAGACAGTATTTGCTGCCCCAGCTGCCGTTGGCTGAGTACACGATATGTAATTGGCCGTTCGGGTCGACGATGGCTTCGGGACCCTCGTTGATGCGGGGGCTGTCGCCCTGCTCCCATGATTCCCGAGGTTGGGAGATGATATAACGCTGTCCAATGGGCTCGGTTGGGCTGTTCATACGGCAGATGTATAGATTCTGCTCAGAATTGTTGGACTCGCTATCCCAGCCAGACCACACGAACCAGCCCAAGCCCTCGAAAACGAAGAATGTGCCGTCGATAGCCCACTGGTCATCCGGCAAATCCAGCTTCGATTCGGCCGAGTAAGTACCCAGAGGCGAGTCCGCACTGATGACATACATGCGATGGGCTGCATCCTCGCCGGCTGAGAAGTGGATGAAGGTTCGTCCGAGATCGGTGGTAATCTCCGGAGCCCAGACGGCGCCTCTGCCGGCATCGTCGGACCAGACTTTCTCTCGTCGGACATCTGAGGCTCCGAGTCCCTCGAGGGTTGTTGCTTCACGAACCCAGATGCCGCCGCTCGCCGACTCCGCTGAGTAATAATTGTCTCCAACTTTCTTGATCGTGGGATCGGCGCCGTTTCTGATCTTCACTGCCAGTGCGACATCGGCAAGGCAGGAG
Source organism: Diaporthe citrichinensis (assembly GCA_014872995.1). Lineage (NCBI taxonomy): Eukaryota > Fungi > Ascomycota > Sordariomycetes > Diaporthales > Diaporthaceae > Diaporthe > Diaporthe citrichinensis. The sequence continues at coordinate 169,613 of JADAZR010000079.1, read as the reverse complement.
ATCACGGCGATGGTCATAAACAAAATTGAGGCGGGCGACCGCCCGTATGATGTTACAATTGTGCTCAACATTTTGAAAACTGCTGTCTCAGAGATAGTCTTTGTGCTATTCTCCCTAAGACTACATCCTCACACAATGCCTACTTATATATAGTTGCTTCTGCCTGAGAAGTTCCTAAAATCTTCATCAGCAATTCTCAGGCCTCCGTGTATTCTCTTTCTTCAGGAGAAGATATCTTGCTGCCTGTTGAGCCCCGATGAAAATACAATTGATGACTGTGCTGACATCTTGGCATAACCACATTCAATCATCAATTGGCTATTAATTCAAGTTAACCACATGGTGGTGACTTCATCATCAGTCTTTTAACCCGTAAAGGCGGAGATCGTAATCTTTGCTCGCGGAAAGCGGAATGCATTCGTTTTGATTGGTAAAATTGTGCGATGCCTGCATTTACGACGGCCGGGGTGACGGGCTAGCTGGCCCGCTGGGTGGGCGCAGCTGGTGCTGATTCTCGTCAGCCCCATCCATGGCGTCGATGACGCTGGGAATCGGAACAGGGGTGAAATTTATCGCCCGATACGGTTGAGGTAGTGGAATTGGGCTGAGAGAGACTAACACCGAGGTTGACCGAATGTAAGCCCACAGGTATTGCAATCGGACTTAGTAATTGCGCCATCAAGTAAAAAGTGCAACTCATACAACGAAGGTGAACAATTACACTGGCACATCGATAATAGACACAAACGCAACAATATTGCCTTCATTTTTTGATTTGATTAAAATGCTAAATCTCAGCCAGAGGGCAGCTCTGCTCGTTTGGTCGTAGCTGAAAGAACTTCGGAAACTGAATGCGAGTCTCGCACTCTCAAACGCTGTGCCCTCCGATCAGTGCCGAATTCGGTCAACTACAGATTATGAAGTTATACATGAGTTCTTAGGCCTCAATCCCAGGGAAATTTCAGGGGAGATCGGCATACTTCCTTCATGCCAGGAACACAATACGATCCTGAAGTCTCTCGGAATAGCAACATCCTCGGAGATCAGTATCTGAAATCCCAAACTGGGTTCTTGAGCGTAAGAGCTGTCACCACCAGTTCTGTGTTGACTCACGACAAATTTGTCCCCATGTCAGAGCGTAGTGCTTTGCCATTCTCCGACGTGCAAAAAAACCGAGATCATGTAATGAGACGAGGGAGTCGATAGGGGGCCGAAGTGTGTATATAAAGACTCGAGACGACGCCTGTCTGCCTCAATTGTAAAATCCATTCACTCAGACATCTATCACTCAACAAAGCAGTCAAATTAACACGCACTTAATCCATTCCACGTTTTCCAAAACTCTTCCAAAATGCAGTTCTTCACCATTCCCGTCATCGCCATCCTCGCCACTGGCTCTCTTGCCATGCCCAACAAGCTTGAAGCCCGTAACTCAGAGTCCCACTCCCTCGAGGCTCGTGTCGACTGCGGACAGATTCTGCCTGCCTGCAACGGCGGAAGCATCTCGGGCCAGACTAACTGTCGCTGCGACGGTCAGATCTCGACCTGCGATGTCTGGAACTGCCCCGGCGATATGGTCGTATGTCACCCCTCTTCTTCTCGTCGTCTCCACCTCTATTCCTAGGCCAATCAATGCCACCCACACTCTGTTTTATCTCTCGTACTTTTAGAAGTTAAAGACACGTACTGATTAACTATACTATTTGCACAGATGGTTTGTGGCCAGGAAGGAAGTGGTTGTGTATGGATCTAGGAGATGGACATCCATGTCATCTTCGACGCTGGTATTGCATCGAGCGTGGAGTCTGTATCACTCTTAAGATGCATTCGTCACCGAGAGAGGGGGTGTTATAGAAGTTAGATGGAGAATTCATGTGTCAAACTGTCTTGAGAGTGGTTTGGCTTGGTCTAGGAATTTGTGTTCTGCTTTTTTCTTCTTTTCTTCTCATTACTTTGAGGGCCAACTGTGCAAAGAAGACACGGCGTCAGCCTCGGGCATCACAGACGACTCACGCAGGTAGTCTCGGCCAATATTCAGCCATTTTGTCCATTTGGCCCTCTTTTTAGAAAATACACTGTCAATTCTTCAGAATGAGCGATCAAGTTGCACTACTCTGATGAATGGGACTAACAGCTATCAACAGATTCAAAACCTTGTCCAGTTGAGCAGATGAACGGAAAATCTCACTCAAGCCTGTCAATACACACCATGTAGTACAGGGGTGGGGTGAAAAACATGTATGCCAAATCTTTTTGCTTTCAAGACATGATCACTGAATACGATTAGGTATGATAATGCTGTGTCTTCAAAAGCCTTTGTGGGAGCATTGCTAGACAAGTCACAGCTGAAATATCAGCTGAGAATGACAGCTTGCATCGTGGAAGACCATCTCCACTACAAAAGAGAAGAGGCGGGGGCGGTGGATGAAGATCAACATGATTTGGAGATGATACTGCTGACAGTAAGACAACACGGAAACTCTAATCAAGGCACAATTGATAAGGAAACAAGTTTAATGAAGCTTTGCTTCTAACTTTTGGGCTATTGCGAGATTGAAAGACAAATGAAAACCCGATATTTACCAAACTTCATTCCTTGCAAGCGCTGGGGCTCTTGATGCAGTAGGACCAAACCCTATCCGAAGAAAATCCAAAGGAACAGTGTGGTACATCCATCTCAGGAGCGGTTCGCAACAAAAACCGAAAGCACAGCCGCGTACGCAGCGGATACTGTCATCATCTCGAAATTCGACGCCTTCATCATCGTGGCGACCAGAAACGAGAACAACAAGATGCACACAGTAACCGCGACCAGTTGCGCAGTCGATGTTGACTGGGGGCCCAATACCGCTAATGGAACGACCAAGAACACACCCGTCATGAGTGTGGTGATCAAGCGCCCGAGGAAGTTGGACAGGGGGGCGGAGTTCTGGTGAGAGAAGCTGTCTGCCCTGCCAAGGGCGGCCTGCGCCTCGACGCCACTCACCCTGCACCGCCTGGAGAGTCTCCAATATCGGAAATTGCGCAGCAGTCGGTGAATCCAGTGTGACACAGGGTCAGCACGGGATCGGGACGGGAGGTCCGGTCTCAAGAGCCTTGTCTCGTACATCTCGGGCAACGTGAGATCTGTGCGTTCGCTGGCTGCTTTCTCGTCATCCAATAGCGAGCACCTTTCCATAGCCATGACGTTGTTGAAGGCGAATAGGGCTTCGTCTACATATTCGGTAGAATTCTGTGAGTAAACCAGCCACCAGAAGATTTGAAGACAACGGAGTACGGACCATACTGTTTAAGCAAGTCACGAAGCCTTAGCACGAACTCTTCCGTGATAGTCTCATCTATATCGGGGACGTTTTCATCTCTTTTGCAATATCTGAGCCCAAGATTGTTGGCGGGTGCATGATCTAGGCCTAGTGTAAGGCCAGCCTGGTAAATAACATGATCAAGGTCGGCAATCTCAGCTTCAAGGAAGCGAAGATTCAGGAGGTGGGAGGTCTTGAAACGACGGAACCCATAGAGGCTGAGACCTCTATCAGCGCTTGCCGCCTGCCAAGCCTTTCGGAATTTCGTGGCGTGAATACGGGTATTGGGTGCGGGCTGGTTATCGGTTTTGGGCTGGGAAGCGGGACAAGCGCCTATTGACATGCTGAGAATGTCCGGATTCTTATTGCACTAAGTAAGCTTTATGGCCGATGGACTTGCACATTTATATCATCTTCAACCAGAACACAGATTCCGGGACAAAATTGGGAGCCTGGAGGGTCTCTTTCCTCACGTACGACCAGGATACCTGCCCAGGCGTTCAGACACGATGCACAGCTTGCGCCTGGCTTAGCCCCTGCACAGGTCGGCAGCCACCAGACCGAAATGGACATACAAGATAACTCTGGCCAGAGGGTGACCACCCCAAAAGATGGTTTCAGCCAATCAAGGCGCAGTTGGGCAGTATACCTGTTGATACGGCTCAGCCTGCAGGAGCAAACAACCAAGAGAGCCGACGTGGAAAAAGCAACGCGCTGTGCGACACAACCTCATGCGCAATGCCATCCTTCAGCCATTGCTGCCTGGCACGGTCTGCAGGGCAACGAAGTATGAGGCTCCCCTTGATTCTCAAAGGTCAGCCAGGAGGGTAAGTCTGCCCACGCCCCCCAACCCATCGTCTTTCTCTCCCTACTTTCCTCTGTCAATCTTCTGTTCATACTTGAACCTGGGTTTCCTTGGTATCACATTATCCTCAATCGCGAAATCACACTTCCGTGTCTTCTTTTATCTGGACCCCTCAAGACCGCTTTGGGACGTTTGAGCTCGCTAGCCTGCTAGATCTAGCGGCGCTATTTACCCGCAATGGCGCAAGCCTCGCGAAAGAAAGTAGCCCGGACAAACTATCATGTAGCATGGATATGCCCTGTGGCAGACCTCGAGCTGCTGCCAGCAGTCTTGATGCTAGACGAGGAGCACGAGCGTCCGGAGATTGACAATCATTCAGACGAGAACATCTACGAATTTGGCTCGGCGGCAGGCCACAACGTCGTCCTGGCCACCTGTCGCCAAGGCATGACAGGCAACGTTAACGTCAGCAGTATCACGGCACCACTCTTCAAGACGTTTCCCAACATCAGGATGACTCTGTTGGTGGGGATAGGCGGTGGTGTTCCCCAGCCCGACTCATTCTCGGACCCTCTCAACGATCTGCGGCTAGGTGACGTGGTGGTGGGCTGGCCTACCAGCGCGGACGGGAGAGGTTCTGTGGTATATTACGAGTATGGAAGATCGCGAGTCGGCGGGTTCGAGATCACAGGCACCATGGATAAGCCACACACGGTTATCTTGAACGCGCTACCGTCACTGAAGCTGGATCACGATCTCGGCCGGTCGACCTTCCACCAACACATGGCAAAGTTACAGAGTCACGTTCGATTGGGAGGTCGATTCAAGCACCCTGGCTTTGAGCATGACAGACTCTTCCAACCACATTACAAGCATATCGGGGGTTACACATCCAACTGCAAGGATTGTGACAGACACAAGCTTGTGGAGAGAATCCCCCGGGACGACAGCCAGAAGGATCTTTTCATCTACCACCAAGGACGGATCGCTAGCGGTAATTCGGTGATAATGGATGGCGAAAAGAGGGACTCAATCAGCGCACTATGCGGTGAAGCATTATGCATCGAGATGGAGGCAGCAGGCGTCGAGGTCAATAGCCGGTGTCTCGTGATCAGAGGCATCTCTGACTACTCCGACTCTCACAAGAGTGACGGCTGGAGATCATACGCCGCTGGGAAAGCCGTCGCCTTTGCCCGGGAGCTGTTGGGGAGATTCCAGCGAGAGACGTCAAAGAGAAAATGGCTTCAGGTCAGTTCGCTCTCTATTACCCTGAGCCCGCGGTGATTGAAGTGGGCGATATGAATCGGAAGGATGACCAACCAGCCCAGCCTCTTCTTGAGGGCCCAGTAGACGTTGAGGTACCATGGGACCAAAGGGATCAGCGGCATCATGTACCAGGGCCATATCATGTGGAACATCCTTGACTGATGGCGGAGGAGTTACAAGGGGTTCTTAGGATTGTTTGCGTATCGCTAGGACAGCTAACTGGTTGTTTGAATTCATGCTGTATTATGAGTTCTAGCGAGTATTGATTCATTGTTGTCCGCTGACTGAATTTCCATTTGGTGGTGTAGGAAATAAGCATTGGCTTGTGGACCGTCCCACCAACCCGCACTTCATGGGCCGGCGCAAGGTCATTGACAAGATTGTCAAAAGAATCACTTCCGAGGATGCGAGGAATGAACAACGAAGGTTTGTCCTGACTGGTATGGGTGGTCAGGGCAAGAGCGAGATATGCCTTCACGTGGCAAATGAAGTCCGAGACAGGTGAGTCCCGTGCGCAGTTGCGTATGCAAGGACATTCGTGCTGAGTTGACTGTACCAGGTTCTGGGGCATATTCTGGGTAGATGTCAGCACGCGAAGCACAGCTGAAGGAAACTTCTCCGAAATCGCAGAGGCACTAGGATGCCCGAAAAGTGTTGACGCGGCGCGGAAGACTCTTTCCAATCTCCCACACACCAGTCAATGGCTCCTCATCTTGGACAATGCGGACGATCCAAGTAGAGACTACCAGACTTATTTCCCTTCAGGAAATCGTGGGGCCATCTTGATGACATCCCGAAATTCCCAGTGTGGTCTTTTGGCAACCGCGTGTAGCCATGAAGAACTCGACAGCTTAGAAGAGCCCGAATGTGTCCAGCTTCTCCAACAAACCGCACAGCTATCTGAGGCCGCTCATGACACTGAAGACTATGCATATGCGGTCACTCTCGTGAAGAATCTCGGACATCATACCCTGGCCATTCTGCACGCTGGGTCTCACATAGCCACCAAGCATTGCAGTATAGCCGACTACCTGGACTTCTTTCGGATAAATCGCCGTCGACTACTTGAAACGTCCCGCGGCCAGGGGAAACCGCGATATGACACAGTTTATGCAACCTTCGGGGCATCGATGGAGTTCCTCGAACTACCAGAGGAAGGCCCATCCGAAGAGACGCGCAAAGATGCACTCCAGCTACTAAAAGTTCTGTCGACTTTTCACTACATGAGTATACCTCTTGACGTCCTCGAAGATGCGTCGCAAGGAATCAAAACAGCGCTCGAAATCCCCAAGGAGTTCGAGATGTACTCACAATTTCTCACAGCCTGGCATGTGGCACAAGTTCCCGATCTCGTCAGAACCGAGGAGAATGATGTGAGATTTCGCATTACCGAGGCAGTGTCGCGGCTTGAATCGCTCGCACTGGTGAGAACAGACCAATCTGCACGCGCTTGGAAGTCCGTGTCGATGCACCCGCTTGTCCACGGCTGGGTGCGCGACCGCCAAAGCCAGCAGGAGAGAAATGCCGTGGTACGGATGACCGTTTATATTGTTGTGCTGTCAAATTTCGAGTTTCGCAGTTGGCGTCCGTATTACCCTCAATTCATGCCCCACTTGAAGATGCTGGTTGAATCTGATACGGAATTGGTGGGCGACGCGGCTCAATCCAGATGTACTTTGCAGGCATGCGTAAACGTCGCATGGATCTATCACGAGATGGAGCTTGAAAGAGCCATGTACGAATTCACAGGAAGGATCTTCCAGTTGTTGGGCCTGCATGACCAAGAGCCGACGGAAGACCTCCGCGGAGTTTACTGCGTTTTTGCAATAGCACTCACTTGCAGTAAGGAGGACGACTTTTCGGCACAGTCGCTTCGAACATTTGAAGCGATAGCGCGACTCGATGAGAAGACACTAGATGAAAACAGCGTGGTGCGGCTGGGCAACATGTGCGACCTGGGGAATGCATACGGTAAGAACGCAAGGACAAAAGAGGCAGTTGCGTTATTGAGGAAAGTGGTTAAAGCGTCTGAAGAGCTTGGGGAGGAACACGAGACGCCTCTCAAGGCGCAACATGAACTTGGAGTGATATTGTCAGCCGACGGCCAAAGCAAGGAAGCTATCACGTTGCTTGAAAAGGTGGTCTCGATTCGACAGAGACTACCTGAAGATAACCCGGAACGACTTTCATCGCAGTTGATGCTCGCAGTTGCTTACCTCGACGACGGGCAAACTGCAGAAGCCATTCTCCGATTGGAGGAGGTGGCCCAGATGTACGCACAGACCCTTGGCGATGAACACCTCGCCACAGCACTCGCGCAGGAATGGCTTGCTTCTGCATACTTGCAGGGCGGCAGGTTATCAGAGGCTATAGTGTTTCGCGAGCGTGTGGTCAGCACTCTAACACTTGCCCGCGGCGAAAGACACCCCGAGCTTCTGTGGGCACAGAATAATCTCGTCGGAGCTTATTTGGACATTGGTAGGATACAGGAAGCCACCAACATACTCGAACACGTGGTAAACATTCGAAACTCAACGCTCGACGATGCGGACCATCAGAAACTTTCAACACAACACCTACTTGGTCGGGCATATCTGGAAAGCGATAGGTGTTCAGAAGCGATCGGGATACTTGAAAGAGTAATTGGCTTCAAAAAGTCAATATTCAAGAACGCGGACCCTGAACTGCTAGTGTCCCGATACGAGCTTGCTCGAGCATATTTGAAAGTTGGGAGGACTTCTGAAGCAACTAAGATACTTGAGAGTGTAGTTAACATCCGAAAGTCCAGATGCGAAGAGAAAGACCATGATTGCCTAGCATCGCAGCACGTGCTTGCTAGCGCCTATCTGAATGCGGGGAGGAATTCAGAAGCTGTCAGAGTCCTTGAGCAGGTAGTGGGGTTGCTGGCCTTGTTGTACGACGAAGGCGACCCTCGCAGAGTCGCATCACAGGAATTACTTGATGAGGCCCGCGCAGGCTGCGACCGTCCGTCTTCAAACTTGGCAAAGACATCATTGTCATCGGTGGAGAACGCGCAGTCAGATTCTGTTGTTCGGCACTCTAGGGAATCAGCGTCGGGTCAAAGCAGTCATAGGCCTGTCGTTGAGCTTGAGGAGAACGAGTGCGGGCAGTCAAATGAGACGCTTGGGGTTATTCCACTCATTAACAGTCAGGCGTCGGGGCGATGGGCGGGCCGACTGCGCACGAGACGTTCCCGAGGTCGAATCGTGGCTCCGAAGGTCACTCATCCAGCACGAAAAAGGAAAAGATTAGAATGACCCGTTATCCCCCAAGAACTCAATGATTAAGATAACAAGCATATTATGGCATTCATCTTCACGGTTTCTTTTGTTTTCTCCAAATCATCTAGACCCTAGACATGTTGGAGGTCGAAGATTCAGGTCACATCTGCTGAATTATGTCAAGTATTCAGAACGAGGGGACAGCCATTGTCCCAAAACGAACCACTAATAATCCAACTTATAATACATTCCTACTATCCCTCCACGTTCAAAACCTTTTCATACATCCCAAAGCTGTGCCTACATCGTCTTTCCCCTCGAGCAGACGGGTGAGGAACTTGCGCATGCTGTAACATCCCGTCTAATACCTCGCGAGGTTACCACACCTACTGCCAAATTTTGACACGGCAACAAACTCCTGCACAAATTCTTTCGGGCTCCTCGACGAGAAAGATAGAAGTTCCACCCCGAATGTCAGTGTTCAGCCCACCTGGGCAACGAGACACATGCGCTCAGCTCCAGCTGTTTGGCGAGGCGGGGTATACCGGCATGCTGCTGCAGCTCATTTGCGTGGTCCAATCTCAAGCACATATATATCCTTACTTACCCACATGAGGTCTATAGAGATTTGAAGACAATGATAGGTCAGCTAACTCATTGGACCCACGAGACATCATTCAGAACATGAGATTGCGCGGGCTGCCGGGAAGCAGGGCCCCCGGGGTGATATGATTTTTGTATGTGTTCAAGCTGGTGCTCAACTGCTGTCCTGTTCGGTGATTCTTTGGCGTCCCTCTTTGACCATTCAAGACAGCCACCGCAGGCTGTGGAAGCCGTGTCATAGTGCTGCTTTCGCGTGTTCTATGGCTGACGTTGGACGCTGCTGCACGTGACTTTCAGAGGTCCGAGACCACATGGGCCCTTGGCACTCTGAACCTCGGTCTATAGCATCGACTTGACACATGTAACAACGTGAAAGTTCTTCGTCGTATTTACCACTACCTAGCTACCTCAGCAGTCTTCTACGCATCTCATTCCTTCATCAGAAGCCATGGCGGCAATTGAAAAGCATTTTCCGTCTGAATTACTGTCCATTTGCAAGTGGCGCCCCAAATCGAGGGACAGGCGACTCGCCAACTTGGCGTCTGTGGTCCCGAATCGCATCAATCAAGAAGACTGCGAAGCCGTCCATGACTTCTCTGATGCTTGCTTCCAGGTAAATATCCGGTGAGAAGGTCATGGATAATTCCATTTCTTTGTCGCTCTTACGCGTGATTTCAAGCAAAGCTGCTTGCGACGCGCCGACAGCGCTGGCGTCGCCCTCCTCGCAGTATCTCACAGCAACCCCGCTCTGAGCTGCTGAACCAACTTTCTCGTCAAGAACCCGCCGAGAAAGGCCATCAAAATGGCCATTTGCCGCCTCAAGTTCTCGCGCAGATATTTTCACCAGCTCGCCAATCGTCATTGTATCCGCAGAGTTCTGTGACGTCAAGCGCAGCCGCACAGGCACCGGCTCAGCATCCGCGCCGCCGGCAACCACATCGAGCAACGTGTCGTCAGCTTGTCCGCCGTCACGGCGCAACAGATATGCCCACAACGCGCCCAGGATGAACTTGAACGGCGCTGACGGTGCCGATGCCGACACGCTGCTGGAAGAGGCAATGGCGAGGTCGTTCTTGCATATGCGCTGCATGCGCTTGACATGATTCGCCGGGACCGTGTAGCAGGGTGTCCTGCAAGTGGTGCCAGGCGCGACCCCATTTGGGTGGGGAATGGACTCAGGCTTCTTGATGCCGAAGGCGTCTGTGGCGGGCGCGTCCGCCAGATACTGTCGCCACCACGCCAGCAGTGCGTCAGTGTCGACCACGCCGTTGATCTTGGACTCAGCCGTGCCATTTATACCGTTCGTTATCCCATTTATCTCGGACTTCTCCACACCATTCGGCTTTCCTTGCTGACCGTTCGTTAGCCCCTTAGAGCGCGGCGCAACGCCATTCGAAGACGACTGGGAGTCAGCCGTCACGACTACCTGCGCCGCGATATAGGCGGCCAGATCCCTGATTGCCTTTCCTCCTAGCAGCTCAAACAGCGGCAGGTCGACCCTTGTCTCGGTCTTGACCCATTTTCGCAGTTCAATTGCCACAATCGAGTCGAGTCCGTATATCGTCGGCGGGTTTGCCGGGTCGATCAGCGACATCTCCACACCCATTACAGCCGATATCTTGTCCATGAATCTCTGGGTGATGAGAGTGCACCTCTCTTCCAAGTCCGCGGTCCCTGCAAGAACCTTGGCTAGACTTTGAGTGGCTGCGGCTCCCGCTGAAGATGACTGCCCAACGTCTATGTTGGCGCAGAGCTTGCGGTACAGTGGCCTCTTCCTTGTTTCAGGATTAGAAGCTAGTCCGTCGACACTGACTCCGGTAATGAGTTTCTTCCGCTCAATTTGTCGGCTGCGCTGCTCGCCTTGAGCAGATGCAGTGTAGCGGCGGTCGCTGAGAATGGCCTCCTCCACAAGTAGCATGAGTTCCTGGGTGTTGATGGTCTCGTCAAACTTCAAGCCCAGGTCGGCTGCCACACCGACGCTGGACACGGCCGCGACATTGACACTGGCGCCCACACAGCCCTGGGACCGGCGCCAGTCCATCAAGCCGTCTAAGTAAGCATTCGCAGCACTGTAGTTCGCCTGCCCTAGGTTGCCCACGATTGTGGAGATGGATGAAAAGCATGTGAAGAAGTCCACCGGTTGGTGCTGAGTTGCCAGGTGCAAGTTCCATGCGCCGGCACACTTAACGCGGATCACCTTTTCCCATTGCTCATAGCTCATACCCTGGAGCGAAACATCTGCGAGGACCATGGCCAAATGAAACACCCCCGCGACTGGGCCCATCTTGGCAAAGGCCTGCTGGACCTGTTCCAGGTTGGCCACGTCTGTTCGGTATATCTCGATCTCACAACCGCGCTCCTTCAGCCAGTCAACCGTTCGCCGCGCGCTCTCCCTCAACTCGCCTGTGGCACTGAGGGCTGACACAGTGAAGAAGGCCAGCTTTCTAGCGCCCTTGAAGTACATCCACTCTGCAAGCTTCAGTCCGAGACCACCCAGGCCACCAGCAACGAGATACTTCTGATCCGGGTTGAACAACTTGGCCAAGAGATGATAGCCTCTGGGCTTGAGCCACACATCGCCATCTCCAGGCACCAAGATAACCTTGCCGATATGCTTTCCCTGTTGTATAAGCCGGAAGGCTCTTTCCACGTCCGAGAAGGGCACCTCAAGCAGACTCTCAGGCACTTGCAGTTTGCCTGCAAAGACAAGTTCACATGCCTCATCAATCAGCCGATTTGCCAGCGTCTTGTCCTGCTGGACCACGAGAACCATATCAATCGACGAGAAGCTGACGTTTCGCCGGAAAACGTCCATGGGCAGACCCGCGTTCTCGTGTACATCCCGCTTGCCAATCTCCACGAAGCGGCCGAAAGGCGCGAGGCATCGCCACGTTGCCTCAAGCAACCTGCCAGACAGTGAGTTCAACACCACGTCAACGCCCCGACCGTCCGTCGCCGCCAAGACGTCCGCTCTAAAGGAGTCATCCCGCGAGGAGAATATCTGTTCATCTGAAAAGCCGAATCGCTTCTTTATAAACTCCCGCTTGCCCTGCGAACAAGTCACAAAGATGCGCGCGCCTCGGGCCTGGGCGAGCTGGATGGCCATCTGCCCAACACCACCCGCGGCCGAATGTATAAGAATAGTGTCGCCGGCCTGCAGGCGGGCAACGTGGTGCAGCGCGTACAGGGCAGTCATGGTGACGGTCAGGAAGCTCGCCGCGGCCGTATCGTTGACACCGGCGGGGATCTTGCGCGCCAGCCATGCGTCGGCGCGGGCGTAGTTCCCGATGCACTCGCCCGCTGCGACGACGATTCTGTCGCCGGGCTGGAAGTCCTTGGCGGCCTGGGGTCCGACCTTGGTCACGATGCCGGCGCACTCCTCGCCGAAGTGGTAGTCTTGGATCAGGCCGACTGCGATGGCGATGTCGCGGAAGTTGAGTGCCGATGCTAGAACTTTGAACTCGATCTGGCTGTCCCCGAGAGGCTCGTTTAATATTTCTTCGTTGGGGGCGAAGTAAAGCGTGTCGAGGCGGCCTATGTGGCCAATCTCGAGGTTGACTGGCGTGTCGTCTGGGAGCGGCTGCCGACTTGGCTTGCTGTCGTCAAGCTTGGAGTTGAGTTCGTCGTCCACTGCAAGCCGGGGAGAAAACGCGTTGTCACCGCGGATTGCGATCTCTTCTTCATCCAGACTCTTGTCCAAGGCCCGCACAATCGCTGCTCTAGCAGTTGACGTCGAACTCGCCGCGGTATCCGCATCGAGGTCAAAAGTGACGAGTCGAGACAGTCGGTTTTCATTCCGGGCTGTTCTCAGGAAGCCAGCGAACTTGGCCATCTCCGGATTTGCCGCGCCCATGAAAGTGCCCTGGAGCACCCAAACCATGTTCTTTTCCTCTTCCAAGGCTAACTTTTGGAAATGCGCAAATCCTTCCAGCGACGCCATGTCTGACGACAGTGGGGCTAACACAATGATGTTTTGGTGCTCTTCGTCGTAAGTATGCTCTTGCCCGAGCTGTACACAGGTCAATTTTGGGACTTTCTGTTTAGCGGCAAAATCCTTGACTTGGCTCAGGGCCTGGGACTCCGTCTCTGATGGCTTTCCAGACACAACTACGGTGAGCTGCTCTGGAATAGTTGGGACGACCTCATGAAACTCGGGTAGCTTCTCCCACTTCTGCTCAAAGTACAGCCTGCGACCAAGCGAGCCCTGCTCCTCCTTCAAGAAGGTGCTCTCCTGGTCTTGCATGTGGATGCAGAGCCTGCCTTTCTCATCCGATACCAATAGCTGAGATATGACAGTCCTCAGCCCGACACGGTCTCCAAAAGTGCGGATGGTGTACTTCTGCAGGTCATTCGACCCCGAGTACGAGCGCGCGAGCAGGTGGCCTGCCAGCTCGACGGATTTGTACGACCGCGGCACGCCCACGCCGTCCTCGTCCGGCCACCACTCCCACCCGTCAGAAGAGCCGGACCACGTCGAGTGCATCACTGCGTCGAGAAGCGCCAGCGGGACGAGCGTCACCTCCATCAGGCCGTCGATCCTGTAGATGCTGGGGTCAAATTCAAGATTCGCGACAGTGAAGCCCTCGCCGTCGTCCATATCACCCTTAAGCAATCTGAATTCATCGCGGTACTGCACCCCGCGCTTCTCGAGCCGGCGGTACAGATCAGCGCAGCTGGGCCGGTTGGTAGAGGCCTTCCTCAGCTCTTCAATTGACGGGTACCGAGGCAGCGCGCCGTCCAGCTCGACCGAGTCGGGCTCGCCTGCGATGATGGTGATCCACCCGTGACAGTGCTCCGAATAGCGGCCATCCACATCAAAGCTGCTGATATGGAACTCGAGCCACTCGTCGCTGAAGCTCTTGGCGGACGTTGTCTCTGGCTGCAGACTCAGGATCATTTCCGTGCCGACCTCGTTATCGCGCAAAGTCATGGCAGACTTGATATCAATATCCTTGAAGCGGACCTTGGACACCACCTTCCCGTCGTTCGTGGGGTATCGCACGGCAGCCTCCACGGCCAGCGAGAGGTAGCCCGACCCGGGGAAGACGACCTCGCCTTCGATGGCGTGCCCGGCCAACCAGGGGATCTCAGAAACCCGGATGTAGTTGCGCCACTGCATGTGGTGCGGCGTCGAGTGCGGAACGGGCGTCCCGAGGAGGGTGTGGTTGTGCTTCCTGTGCTGCGTGTTGCGCATCGCGCGGGTTGTGGGTGTCCAGTAGTGGCGATGGTTCCAGGGGTAGGTCGGGAGGTCTGTGAGTAAGTGGCCAGGGTGCTGCTGGTCCGCGTTCACGGCCACGAGGTCGACCGGGTAGTTGGCGGTGAAGAGCTGGCCTGCTGTCTCGAGGACGCACTCAAAGGCGGGACGGTTGCGGGTCAGGGCCCCAAGGTAAGAGATGTCAAGCTTGAGCTCTGATGCGACCTGTTGTGAGGGTCCCTTGAGTGCAGGATGTGGCCCGATTTCCAACAGGATATCCACAGCCTGCTCCTCGTCATCATCCAACAGCACATTGGTCAGCGCATCCGCGAAGCGCACTGCGCCGACCATGTTCCGAACCCAGTAGGCGGCGTCCACGTCTCCGTCACGGACGACTCTGGCTGTGACGCTGGACACCATGCGGACCTCTGGCTTCACGGTCTCAGTTTTGTACGAGCTGCACTCGTGCAAGGCTTTCTCATATGCCGGGGCCAGCGGCTCCATATGGTGCGAGTGGAAGGCCTGCTGGACAACTAGTTTCCGCGCAAACACCCCTCGCTTCGAAAAGTCCTCGTGCAGGTCCTCGATGGCATCTATATCTCCTGATACGGTCACGCTGGACGAGGAATTCACAGCTGCCACGCAGAGTCGGCCTTCGAATTTCGACAACTCAGAAATGGTGTCTGCTTCGCTCAGACCGACCGCAATCATGCCACCAGCAACCTGTGCTTTGGCTCCTGTCTTCGGTGTATGCTGTTGGCCCATGTGGTAGCCGCGGTAATAGGCTACAACCATTGCCGCCTCGAGCGAGAGAATTTTGGCAGAATAGGCGGCTGCAACTTCGCCTGACGAGTGCCCGCAGACGGCTTTCGGTGTTACACCCCATGTTCGCAACAAGTCCACCAAGGCAATCTGCAAGGCTGTGCATATTGGCTGCGAGAGTCGCGTCTCGCCGAGGCGTGAGTCAACGGGATCCTGTGGCTTCACGAGCTCCTCCACTATGGACCAGTCTGGTCTGTCCGGTCCGGGCAAGCTTTGCAGCACAGCATCGCACCTGTCGAGTGTGGCTCGGAACGGTGGGTGAGACTCGATGAGCTGTCGGCCCATGTCCCAAGATTGTGCTCCCTGGCCCGTGAAGACAAAGCCAATTTTGGGGGTTAAATTCGACGAGTGAGTTGTTACAGTTTTCCATTCTGCTGAATCACGAGACTTTCCAAGCTCGGCCACGAGCGCATCCTTGGAGGCTCCAATCGCAAAGGACCGTATTTTGTGAAACGTCCGGTGGGCTGAGAGTGTGTAGGCGAGGTCGCGTAGGTGTTGTACGCCTGTCTTGCCGTCGTCCTGCTTTGTGAGATAGTGTCGAAGAGCACTCCTTAGATGCTCGCCTGTTTCAGTTGCGTGCGACGTGACTGGGATCAGAAAAGGGCGATCCTGAGCCGGTGTCACGCCATTGGCCTTCAAGCCTGTGGCAGAGCCATTCGTGCCGTTATCGAAGCTCTCCAACACCGCGTGAGCATTCGCACCACCATATCCGAAGGAATTCAGACTCGCCCGCCTGGGCTTGCCCCCGGTCTCCGGCCAGCTCAGCGTTTCTGTCGGCACCTTCAGTCTCCACTCATCAAACTTGATATCGGGATTCGGCCTATCAAAGTGCATTTGAGGTGGAATGCGGCCGTTCTCGATGGCCAGGACCGCCTTAATCATCCCCGCCAGTCCCGCGGCACCCTCAAGGTGACCGACGTTACTCTTTATACTGCCAATAACCAGGTCCTGTTTTCTGGACTTCGTCCCAAATACGTGGCCCACAGCTCTCGTCTCATTTGGATCACCGACCTTGGTCCCCGTGCCGTGGCACTCGAAAAAGTGGGTATCGTCAGGATCGAGGTTTGCAAGCTGGTAGGTCCTGCGTATCATCTCCTCTTGGGCTTCAGACGAGGGGACCGTAATCCCCTTCTTGGTACCGTCGTGGTTGGACCCGGTCGCGCGGACGACACTCCTTATGCGATTGCCGTCGCGCACGGCATCGGACTGCCGCTTGATCACCACGGCGCACACGCCTTCTCCGCGGACATAGCCGCTGCCGTCGGCGTCGAAAGACCTGCACCGCCCGTCTGATGAGAGAAACCCCATGTCTGACAGCACGATGGCGGTGGTCGGGTCGAAGTAGAGCGCGGAGCCGAGCACGATGGCGTAGTCGGACTCCCCGGTGATGATGCTCTGGTGCGCCAGGTGGAAAGCTACCAGACTGCTCGAGCAGGCCGTATCAACTACGATACTTGGTCCCTTCAGGTTGAAGAAGTACGACACGCGGTTGGCCTGCATGGCGTCGCCTATCCCCGTGATGCTGTGCAGGGGATAATACGCCTGGTCGCAGAGCAGGGTGCCATAGTCGTTGCTGAGACTGCCCTGAAAGACAGCCGTCTGCGTACCGGCTATCTCGTCAAGAGTGATGCCTGCATCCTCCAGGGCCTCATAGGCTACCTCTAGCAGCTGTCGCTGCTGTGGGTCGATGGACTCTGCTTCTTTTCCGGAAATGCCAAAGAAGCCTGCGTCAAACGCTGTGACGGGATGGTCAAGAAAGTAGGCGCGCTTCTGATTTATCTGTGTTGTCCAATGCATTAGCCCAGTCTCGTGAAATGAGGTGTATCGGGATAAGAGTCTGAACCTCTTAACAGACCGTGCCTTTGTTCGAGTGGTTGGGATGGTACCACGTGTCGACGTTAAATCTGTGTCGTTCATTTGGGACCTGACGTTGGACGTCCCTCTTGTTGATGAGGTTTTCCCATAACTGGCTCGGACTGTTACCATCGCCGTCAGTATTTTTGAAGTCCCAGAAGCCGAGGGCTCTCATCCACAGAGTCCATCACTGAGGTTGACTCACTTGTTCGCTCCGGGCACGCGGCATGCCATGCCGCATATCACAGTGTTTCGGTCCATATCTGCTATCTAGCGCTCTCTAAATTCAGCAGAATATGCTGGTGGACCCTGAGGTGTTGTTGAATGAGCAAAAATGCTCCGAGACTTTGCACCAGGTGTAGTCGGTCATTTTTTATGGACGCATTTCATCCCCGAATTGCATGTGCTACTTCGGTGAGCAAGACATGTTCGTCCCCGGAATCGCTTACTGAGATCCATTGATCGTCATACGCAAACCTAAATGTTTCCCTGGTTTGTCTCACCAGCAGGCTGGGTGGAGTGCGGTTCTGACTCGTAATTACTCGTTAACCCGACCGCCGCATGTTATTTTGCAATGCTTCTGCTGACCAGAGATAACAAGATCGGCAACACGCGGAGCCTTCATGACTTATACGAGTCCGGAGACGCGGGGGATTGACTGGAGTACACAGGGCTGGTTTCTCCACCCCCAGCTGATTCCCCGACTCAGAAGATAGCCACTGAGTCAAGAGCCCAACAATCGAGGCACCCGACAACAACGCGAGGCGATGGATTCCGCGAGTTATTAAGCCTGGTGTTCACACACAAGTCGCTTGAGCTGCACCTCCCAAGCCGCCAAGCCCGACTCGAACCAATCCTCAGGAACATGGTCTCGGCAGCATCCACAAGCGACAAGCGCGGGCACCACCTCAGGGTCCTCTCGGTGGGCCTCCCGCGAACCGGTTCCAAGTCTATGCTACGCGCCCTCGAAATCCTCGGCTATCGGAACGTCCATCACCTTGGCCAGATATGGTGGAAGCCGCGCGAATGGGCGTTCCTCGACCGTGCTGCAGATGCGAGCTTCCCTAGCCTGTCCACACACAAGCCCGGCCTGAGCCCGGTCGACTGGGGCGTGATGTTCGGGGGAAATGAGGCCATAACGGACGCTGCTGGTATCTTTGGCCCTCAACTTATTGAGGCGCACCCTGATGCGAAATGCGTTATGGTCATACGAGACTTCGATGCATGGGCTCGGAGCGTCGATGAGACATTGCTGTCATACTTGTTCAGCTGGTTTAAGTGCCCTCCTTGCATTTCTCCCGTGACATTCTTCTGTCTATTAGCTCTCACCTACTGAATATTGTCGGAGCTCCCCAGCTAACTCATACTAGACGGCTGGCTCAGCGCTTATCTGATCGACCCTTTAGTCAGCGCATACTCAACGCGTGCTATGAGAAAGATGTTCATGGGTGCAATGCGGTGCCGAGCGGGTGATGCAAGGAAGAAAGAGGTGCTTCGCAGGTATTATGACGAGCACTATGCCACGATCCAAGAAATGGTCCCGCCTGATAGATTATGTGTGATGAGACTTGGCGACGGCTGGGAGCCACTGGTAAGTGAACCCTGTAGTTGCTGTCTACCAATTTTAGTGCCAAGTCTCGCTGATGATACCGGTCAGTGCCGCTTCTTAGGTCATGAGGTGCCGGAGGTTAGCTTCCCACACGAGAACGACACCAACGAGATGCACCTAGGGTGGCAGTACCTCAGGTGGGGCATTTTGAAGGTGGCCGCCAGGAGATACATACCTTGGGTCCTTGGCGGAACTGCTTTTACGCTGGGTTCTATGAAATTCCTATGAGCAGAACACAGCATGTTGTACGCGCACGTTGTACGCAACAAGCCAATGGTTTCTTACCGGGCGGCTTTATCAATCTGTAAATACTTCTCATCACCTTCTGATTAACCAATAGTCACACACTATATTTATCCACATCAAACCAACTAAGTCAAGTCAAAGACAATCGATTGAATGAACAAAGGGTACAGCAAATCGTAAGGATTCGTCTTAGCTCTAAGTGGACTGTAATTCGTAGGAAGGTAAATTTTCGTGGAACCCAGAGGACTCGAATGTTCCGAGATGCATGCATCCCAATGGCCAAGTGGAACGGGCTGCCTGGATAGCTTCCCCGAGATAGACCATTTAGTTAAGGCCGGCAGGGACTGTTGAAATGTTCACTGGCTGAAGGAGCAACGTTGATATGAGGCGGCTTACTCCCGGAGTCAGCACTAGGAGTGGCTGTGCATCGACCTTCATCATACTCGAGTGCAAGATTTCTGTGTTCCCTAATTGAGACCAGAACACATGGAACGGAAATCATGAAAAGAAACGAGTTGACAGCGACGAGGGCAAGGACGAGGGCGAGCACGCCCAGAACGCGAAGTGGTTGCAAAACTTGTCGGTATGTCTGATCAACTTGCGCGTGCCTGAAAACTTGCTGACAGGACCACAGCAAGAGGCATATCAAGTGTGATGAAGCTCGTCCGTCGTGTCTGAGGTGCACCCGAGCCGGATGGACATGCGATGGCTACGAAGCGGATACAGCCAATTCGACTGTCTCTGTAGGTGGGAAAAGTGCAATTGTGGCCGACAGTGGACCAGTCATTTCCATCGGCAGCTATGCGATTCCATTCAGGGTACCTGGGTCCCAGAGAGACCGCCAAATTCTTCACTATTTCTGCGTGCAAGGGGCTCACGAGATCGCAAGCCACTTCAACGTCGACTTCTGGACAAATACTGTCCTTCAGCAAAGCCACAAGGAGTCTGTTGTGCGGCAGGCGCTCGTGGCGTTGAGCTCTCTCCATCTGAACTACACGACCACGGCGGTTCCTGGCACTGGCGACACGAAGCATGGGGCACTCGCACAGTACGGCAGGGCTATACAGGCTCTGAGAAGGCGCATAGAAAGGCCTAATCGCGACACTTTCAAGACAGCGCTCACATGCTGCATACTGTTCTATAGCTTCGAAGCAGCGCTCGGGGACAGTGCGGCTGCGATGCGTCACTTGGGCAGCGGTCTGGACTTGCTTTCGACACATCGCCATCGCCAAGAATTCGAAAATACGGATGATGTGAATAAAATGTCCCGTGTACTAGAAAGTTTGGACTTACAGGCAACTATCTTCGACGACGGCCGCATTCCCCGTCTTCTTCTATCGACTGAGGTGCTTCGGAACGTAGCACCGTTTTCGTGTCTCGATGAAGCTTGCTGGGCTTCCACCAGACTTCAAAATTCTCTCTTTCATTTCCTCACAACACAAATGCCCTTCAAATTCTGTGGCAAAGACTCTCTCCCTTCATACGTAGCAGAACAGAAGCGTCGCATCCAAGAGAACTTCGACGCCTGGCTGGCTAGGTTCGAGCGATCAGGTCTCCGAGAGGATCGTGGCAAGCATGAATCTTCCGGTGCGAAGATCTTGCTGGTTCAGTGGCATGTGTCAAAGATGCTCCTTGAGGCAAACTACCCAGCCAATGGCAGCATCTTCGGGGCGTCACCAAATACCTGGGCTGAGAGAATTCTGGACATGGCCCACGAGGCACTCGGTCATTCTCAGGGGGGAGTGAGGGGTTTCGACCAGGGCAATGTTGGCCAGCGGCGAACATTCTCCTCGGAAATTGGAATTGTAGCCCCACTCTTTGCGCTGGCTGCGAAGTGTTCTGACGAAAACGTATGCGATCGAGCTCTTGACCTGCTGACTACCTCGCGAAGAAGGGAAGGTTTATATGACGCTGGGAGCATGGCCGAGGTCATACATCAGTTCCGTGAAGCGAAACAGCAGAGGGTGATGTGTAGCGATGAAGCTCGAGTTCAAGGTGAAATCCGAATGTCACTGGAAAGTTTATTTGAACGGGAGATAAACGGTGTTGTTGGTGGTATGGATAAGCTAGCTGATGGCCTCAAGTGGGAACCTAGCACTGTATGAATGTAATTACCGATACGGCTTCAAATGCACCACATGACCACAGGTAACAATAAAGCGATATACCACCGATTCGCGACACCATGTCCAGCAACGGCACCTGAGGTTTGAGCCGGCACATTGATAGAATTGTTATTGGTCCTCGCAGCAAATCGCATTTCTTCCTTTCCAAAGTCGAACACAGACACCACATTTCTCAGGAACGCGTCTCCCAAGAAATTGAGCCCAACTCCATCGTCCTCTGCAGTTGGCGCGATGCTGGAGTAGCAGAATCCGCTTACATGTCGATAAATAAGGTCCTCTGGACTGCGGTGCCAGAAGGTCTGTCCATCGAGGATAATCGCAAAATCCGGGGTTGTGGCGTTGCAATCGACGATATAGACATGCGAGCCCGCATCAAAGACGCCAGGGGGGTCGAACGCGTTGTTGACAGCTTCAGCAACGGCGGTGGGGATTAGGTTCAACTGATTGCCAGTGTCGACCACGGCCTGGAACGACGTGGAATTGGTGATGGAATGGTTCGCTGATGAGCCGCTGCCCCAGATGATGCCGTCCACAGTCAAAGTCATCAGGGTGATTTGGCGTACCCCACCTGTCAACACATCCGGGAGGCCCTCAGTGACTTCAATCGGCGCAACCGCCCAGTCATCCGAATGCGAAACGGGCGGCAGCTCCCCGAGACCAAACCACCCGCCCGGGCCGGTCGTTGCGTTTGGGACCGGCCGCTCGATCGCGAAGCTGTACCATGGCTCCACAAGCCCTTGCTTGTACATACCCACGAAGACCGGGTCGTAGACGGCGCGGTTGAGCAGCAGTGTGGTGTTGTCGAGCTCCGTGCCGTGGTGCGCCGACGTCAAGGGCGGGAACCCTAGGCCCAGGACGCCGCTTCCGATGCCGTCGCCGACGTCGTTGGTGCGATCGACGAGGCCGATCTTCTGGTGCTCGATCGTGATGCCATTCAGTGTGACGTCGGCGTATCCGACTTTGCCCAACGCTATTCCGGTGCCGTACTGTACGCCGAAGGTTTGGTTGGCGACGAACTCGGTGGTGCTCGGCACCTGGTATGTGCCTCCGAAGTGGCATTCCTCTTGCGAGACTTCGTTCCCACTGCCTGGTTCGACACATTGGAAGTCGGCGACCGGGATCCAAAGGTCGCTGCTGCCTGTGTCGGGGATGAGGTGGAAGGTCTGGTTGTTGATTTGGACCTCGACCTGGAATATGGCTCCATCGGTGGTCGAAATAAGAGGTGAGGGATTGGATGGCTGGCGGCGATGGAGTGGGAAAATAACACTGGAAACAAGGCCGGTGCTGCTGAACAGGGCGAGGCGGGCTGCGATTTTCATGGTGAATCGATTGAAGGTGAGAAGATTGAGAATTTTGTAACGAGCTGAAAGTGCGTGAATGTGATTCTATCGGGCATTTGCTCTCTTTATATAGACTCCTGAGTAGATTACATTCTGCCCTCTGTCGTCTTTCCGGGGCATGGCCCAGTCACAACTGGCATTTTGTTTCCTGGATATCCGTTGGCTCTGTCGTCAACTCATCAGCAAGAACACCAATTGACATACCGAAGACGTTCCTCCTCAGCCGTCATAAGGCTGTCTCGGCCTCGAGCCTTGCCTTTACAAGTAAATGTTTGAAGTGATATCCGGATTCATTGGCCTCATCGTCTATTTCGGAGCTAAAGGACTCGTCGTAATGGGGCATTGCTAGGGTGGCGCCTTTAGGGCCGCCTCCCCTTAGAGTATGACCGGCCCCTGCTACGGATCCAGAGCTCCGATTCGTCCACTCGTCTATTCTCAGGATCCTTTGCTGTCAGCTCCATCCTTGTTGGATCAATTACTCTCTTACTTGTATTATCAATGGTAATTCAGGAAATGCCTTGAACCATTGTAACGTGCACCGCTATCCTATTACTCAAACCCGAAAGGTCCAAGGCACATCCAGATCGCCTCCTCTGCTTTCTTTTCAGTCTTATACTTACCTATCCCGTCTTCCTCCTCGATAGCATTATACCACCAGTTTAGGCCTGACATTTCACCTGGGTGAAACATCCTAGTATACTCCCAGTATTCAGGATACCAACCCGCAAATTCCCAGTCAATAAGACCAGTAATCCTGCCATGCTTAACGCGAATATTCCGCGGCGTAATGTCACCATGTGTAAGCTTCACCTCATACGCCCCCTCTGGCTTCCCATGAACCGCCATCACGTTGGGCTCGAGTTCCCAATACTCAATGGAATCCCTCATGCGTACGTAGGTGTGGAAGTCCGCCATCGTGCCAAACGGGCCAAACGGGATTGAGCCGATGCGGCTGTCATACCCTGGGATGCCGCCCACCCCACCTATCGCCGGTGTGGCATCGCCTGTGTCCTTGTCGAAGCGCCGCAGCTGCTTTATATACCCCGATAGCTCCTTCATCACCGACTTAAGTTCCGCGCCGCTCATGTCCTGGATCACGTCATCCAAGTCCTTGCCAGGAAGCTTCGTCATAACAATGTTGGCAAAACCTTTATGTTTGGCATCGTAGTAAACCTCAAGGACTGCGCAAACACGGATCAATAATTAAAAATGACAAAATATAAGGGAGAAGAGAGAGAAATGCACACATAATGTAGTTATACTTGTCTTAGACAACTTACTTTTGGGGACTGGTATCGATGTGTTGGCACGCACAAAGTTCATGGCCGCGATCTCGGTGACGGAAACGTTGAGCTTGGCGATCCTGTTAAAGGGTAGTTCAACCACGTTGTAGGGTCCATGCCGTCGGGACCAGTTCAAAAGCGCGCTGGCCTTGATGCGCAGTCGCAGCCACCTAGGGAGTGGCGATGGGTCTCCATCGTCGTCATGTGGTAGTGGTGGCAGCGGCTGAGATTGCGATTCCTGGGACTTTTGGCGGGGAGGCGACAATTTGTCAGTAGCCCCTGTTGTGACGGAGTCTTCCCTCGACATTTCTGATGGTGAATCCATGACTGGATGACTATGTTGTGTGCTATGCTGCATGGAGTCAGATTGATGTTCGTCGAGACGAGATCTACCTTAGCAATTACTCCTCACCGCTGGTCGACGTTGGCCGATATTTGTTGGTCCTCATTGGCATGTACTACTCTATTATTAGCCTACATGCATCGACCCAGGGGGCCAATTGGAGGGAATCGGACCAGCTGATCGGGCGCGTCCCTATTGGGCAAGCTGACTCCAGGCATCACTGCCACCCATATCAATCGCGTCTGCAAGACCATGACCTTGCCTAACACAGGAGAGGGCTGCTGGGACTGGACAGAGGTATCTGTGTACCATCCGTTATCTTCTGTGTGAATATACATTTTCACGTGAAAGCCTTACGATAAATAAGCAAGAGGAGCGTGTTGTGCAGGTGATCTGCTGGCTAACGTAACGAGACGCGTGACTCTCACAGCAAGTGTCAATCAAGACTGCATCCTAAAAACATAGTCTGAACGCATACCCGGGGGGAGGGGGGCGGGCGAATTGAGACATGACTATGTAAAGTACAGTTGAAATGCTCGACTCGCTGGTCCGTCAAATCTCTGAATCACATCGCAGTCTTTGGCTCCCAGACTATAGCATTTGGTCAGTGGTGGTCAGGATAAACTAAGTTCAAGTTCGAAGACACCGATACCTAGCAGGGAAAATTCATAAGCACAACGCAAGTTGTCTTCGTACCTAGGTACCTTCTATTTATCCATCTGTAAATATTAAGCTGGCATCGATCCAATCGTATGGATATTGCGCGGCTTTCAGATAATTTGATTCAGTGTCAGTGTATTAAAGACCAGACCAGCAGACGAGTCCTCTGGACCTTGTTGTCCAGGCCCAACGCCCTCATGGCCCGTATCAAATGAGGAAGTCGTCCAATGTAAGCGCTTCGCGAAATGAGACAGTCAAAGGACCACGTGCTCATAACCCGGACAGCATCAGCGCGCAGTAGCTTGCAAGTGACTAGCAGCTGGTTGACAGGGTCAGGCCACCTGTGGTGGTCAAGGCGGACTTCTGCAGGCACAAAACCGGGAATGAGCCGCATGATTTTCTGCCGAAGCTCAGCGGGGAGATTCGTAAGCAATGCCATGATAGCGTCACGGATTGAAATCGGCACAGGACGGCAAAACGAGGAATTTGGATTTGTCGAGCATGAGGAGGGGAATGTGGTGTTTCGCCCATGTACTTGTGTAATACAAAAAGATACGGGACCAGGCACTGCGTGTTAAAAGGCATGAGTTCCAGGCTGCATATCTATGGCGGCTGGACAACTTCACTGCTGACGTTGGCTTGTGCCTGTCTCTGGCTTGTGCCCTGCCCGCAGGACCGCACCAGACAGGCGGGCCAGAACAGGACTGACAGGACGACAGAGCAGAGGTCGGATGACACGCATGAAAGATGGACACGCTTACTGTGGCGGCCGATGGTACCTCGTGCTAGGATTCCCATACTATGCCTGTCTGAAAGAATATGATTGGCCCAGTTAGTCATTGAGTATTCAACTTCGAAAATCGTGACTAAAAGTACATTTGAGAAAACAGTGGAAGTCCTCCAAAATTATTGGAGATCTGTAACTGCACAGCCAAATCATATGGGAGAGCTACCTCCTCCAAAATAATGAAGTCTATATGTATTTGCAGGCATACTTTTGGAATCCTAGCACGCTGTACCTGCGGCCCGTCCTCGTGTTGATTGACGCACGGCGAGAAGGGGGCACGCCAATCCGGCTCGGCCTGTGGTACCGCATTCGACAGTGTTACTGCTTAATTACGGGTCGCTGCTACCCACAGCCATCCATGAGTGCGGGTCCATATGCCGTCGAATTATCATTGTTATTTGTTGGTCAGCCAATGGGCTCTTCAACGCAGTGCTTCCGACTTTTCGTCCCTGCAGGGCAGCATGCCCGACCAAGGGGCCGAGAGTTGCATTTACCAGTGGCGTTGCACCGCGTGGACGCGGTTGGGATTTGCGGACGGGTTTCTTGGAAATAGTTGGCGCGAGACCCAGCGGTTATCATGCAGCAGTCGAGATTAGCGTCATATGGACGCCGACTCTGCAAAATGTCGATCACGATACCCGGCGTGCATGTGTCCTACCCTCAGGACTGGCGGCCGCCGGCTGTCTATATATCTCTTTCTACTGCCAAACACGGCTTCTAAACCGTCAGATCGCTACTGTATTCGTATCTACGTCTCTTTGAAAATTAAGCATAACTGTGGTGGATCACTGCAGCCACCAGGATGATACTTGACGTGTTGTTCGTACTGGCAATGGCTAGCCTCGTGCAGCCGAAGGGAATGATGTATCCGCGAAACTCGAATGATACTTCAGCTACAGGATCAAATGAGACCTGGACAGGCGTCACTCCAGGGCTCACATCGGCGGCTATTGATGCCATGAACACAGCATGGTACAACGAAACCGACGGCCGTTGGAACTCGACAACAGCGTGGTGGCTGACGGGCAACGCACTCCAAGCAGTCTCCGACTACACTTATATAACAAAGGACACGCAATACCTATCCCAGCTGGAGCATACAGTCCAGGAACAATCCGGGCCCTTGCCCTGGTGGCCAGAGGGCGGCGGTCTTTTCCGCGCAGACTCGACAGACGACACAGGGTGGTGGGCGCTGGCCATGGTGCGGCTTTTCGACATCACCGGGAACAGCACGTACCTCGACATCGCAGAGACCGACGAGGCGTATATCTACAGCTACTGGAACGCGAGCACCTGCGGGGGAGGGGTGATCTGGGATATCCCGGACCTGAGCTACAAGAACGCCATCAGCAACGAGCTGTACATCAAGCTGGCCGCGTCCCTGCACAACCGCATTCCCGGGGACACGAAATACCTCGGCCGAGCTGTGGAGGGCTGGAATTGGTTCAACCGTTCGGGGATGATAAACTCGGCGCACCTCGTCAATGACGGCCTGGCAGAAGAGTCCAACGGCACGTGCGTGAACAACGGGGACACGACGTGGACGTACAACCAGGGCGTGATACTCGGCGCCCTTTCAGAGCTGTATATTGCAACCGGCGAGGAGTCCTACCTGGACTCTGCGAGCAGCATCGCCGACGCGACCATCTCCAGCTCGCTCCTATCCCCCGGCGGTATCCTGAAAGAGCCTTGCGAGACCACGGGAGGTTGCGACAACAACCAGCAGGCGTTCAAGGGCATATTCACTCGCAATCTCGCGGAGCTGAATGTGCAGGTACAAGGTCGGCCGTATGACGGGTATCTTTCCAACAACGCCAAGTCTGCTTGGACTTCGGACCACAACTCCCAGGATCTGTACGGGCTTTCGTGGGATGGGCCCTACACACCCGCAAGCGTCGGCACGCAGTCTTCCGTAATTAGTCTCTTTGTCGCGAATTTGTGGAAATAGGTTGGTCCCTAAATAGCAGCCATAGTGACTGGAAACCTCATGGGGTTGTTATGAAAACTCATAGTTGTTTCTTCGTACTTCAAAGGACGAGATACTTGGTCAATAGCGAGACAGAAGTTGCCGTTAACCGTGGCGGACACTTCCTTGTCTGCGTCAAGCTACGTCCGGTCTGTACAATACTAGTAAAATAGAACTCATTGGTAGATGCACTCTTTCACGTGGTCAGTGTGAAGAACAGTAGAGCTGCTTGTTGAATACAATTTTATTCGAGGTCATCGCTGTCAACAGTCGGCACAGCACATACACATGCCCACAGTCGCATTGTTGCGGCTACAATGCAAATGTCCCGCACTGCACGATGCATTGAACCAGTAGCCTAGTGTAACAGATTGGGATGAAGCCGCTTATATTTCTGTAAAGGCGAGCCTTAGGCTCCACTGTAGTATCCTGCATCGCTGCATGTGTGCTGCGGCGCAGTCGAAGTCACTTTCCGACGCACTCGCCTCGTATACTCCGTAGGAGAAACCCAACTGTTTGGCAAGCGGTTGGGGATACTGGATGATGATACTGTGGTTCACAGGGCAGCAGGAGACCGATCTCAGAGACGCAAGGGATCTGTTCCTTTGTCGACCAGCCTTCTGTTCTTCACATCTCCTAGTGCTTTTTCACATCCGGTTGCCACGTACTAAATTACCCAATAGAAGACTGTCCCGCAGGAACTTGATCACGGCAGGTTAGACTATTGATAATTGATCTGTGGGAGGCTCTCCGATCATCCTATAGCAGGTTATCTCATGGCAGGTTGCCACATGGCGATCACTGCGCACCCTGATAATGCCACGGCAAAAAGGCCAAAGCATCAAACACCCATAGCACCTACACCGTTACGATGAAGAGGCACATCCTACCTGAAGCACACGACTCTCTGTGAATCCTAATAATCGAGTGCATTTATCCGCGAGCCGGAAAGCAACTTTGGTGGTCTCGCGTGCTCTGGTATAAATACAAGCATGCACATTAGAGACAAAACCAGCCCACCCACCTCAACGTCCTCACCTGACAAGTAGCAGATTATACAATTCTGTTCGTCCCGAGAAACGGTGGTAATCAACATTGCATTCTTACTGTATCTGTTTCAAAAAGCCGTGTGCCATTGATATTCAAGCGCCACAAACTCCGAGTGTTGTTGTAGGCAGTCCTGCTGTACTGCGTGATCCAGTGGTAAACTAGAGAGGTATCCCAATCCTATGCAAATGCCTTGGTCACAATTGACCAAAAAGCCTATAACCCTGAATCTTTCTTCTTCAAAAAAATCTGTATGGTTCACCTCACATCCCTAGCATGCCGCACATGGGTGTTGGGCCCTTGTTCTCTTGCGGCCTTGTACAATAGCTGTCTCTTAGAGCCTACCTCAGCTGTCAGCTTTGGAGGTATCGACAAGGTCCCCAACCCAGCCCATCTTCTCCCGTCTCTCATCGCTAACTCGGGCATATTCCAGCAACAGCCGTAAAACGTAGATCTGCATGTCCTCCTTCCGCAACACGCGCTCGGCCCACTCCTTGCCCGCGGCGGCAATCTTGGCGGCCTGCTCGTCGTGGCCCTTGACCTTCTTGTCACCGTCTTGGTATCCGAGGAAGTACTCCATGATGCCGAACCAGTCTGAGAATCGGTTGTCCATGGGCACAAAGTGCTTCCAGGCTATCAACCGGCTGTCGTGCCACTCTCGCCACACTGTCGCCTTGATCGGGAGACTCGTCGAACGAAGGAAACCGAGGTATCGGCCACTGAACGAGTTGCCGTCAATGTCGGGAAGGTATTTCCAGTTGAACTGCTCCGCCAGGGTCACGCCCAGCTGCACCTCAAAATATGGGGAAGTGTAGTAACACTGGCCTCCTTCTTCTTCCTCGGCGCACATCAGGTCCACGAATGCCACGTCCGCCCAACTGTCCACCCACGGGCCAAGCTTCGTTCGTGCGGACCCGGGTGTCGTTGTTTTCTGGGAGGTCAGACCATATGTCGCAGAGGGAAGCTCAAAATTGAGCGGGAGCTCCGTCCAATCCTCGGCTCTGCTTATCTTTGTGCCGTTGTTCATGGCCACGAAGCGGTGTCGTTGAAACGCGCGCCAGTTTGTCTCCCGGTTGCGACCGCCTGTCGCAACGCCTCGCCAGATCACTCCATCTGTCTTTTGTGGCCAGTCCACACCGTGTTGGTTACCACCGGTAAATCTCTCTTCTTCGTTCCAGTACATGGGCGCCGGAAGGAGAATCTCGTTGTTCACGGCCAGCTTGGAGCCTCCAAACATGGGGAATAGTGTTTTGGTGGCGGACACAGTCAGAGGCTCGATGAAAATGCCGTTGAGGCCTTGAAGGTCGGGCTGGTGGCAAACTTGGGTTGACATCGTGTAATTCGAAACATAGCCCTTATAGGTGTGAGGCTCTGCGAAAGTAGGGTTGAAAGCTGGTGCGTGGTTGAAGTCGGACATCACCTCTGCTTTGCGGGCAGCGCTGTCAGGGGCGCAGCCACGCTGGACCACGTTCCAGTAGGGTTCTAGGAAGAAGCATATTTCAGCAACGGTTTCACGCAGTCTCACTCTGTTCTGCCTGTGATATCACTTACTCGTTCCCTCCCAATTCTTCTCAGGTAGCTCGATAACGCGATCGGGCCCTTCACCAGGAGCTTGAAGGTGCTCAAACTCGTTGATGGCATCCTTCGCCGGCACCATACTCCTGGAAGCGCTTGCCTTGTTCATGTACATGTTGATGTCTTCCCACGGCACGATCATTCGAGGCTCATCCATTGCGTTGAGTGCGATGTCCATGTCCGGCAGCAAGTGCTCGATCGTTTTGATGAGGTTCAACCAAATCTGAGTCCAGAACCAGTCGCTTTTGGCTGTTGCGCTCCCATCTCTGACGTTGATGGTCATCTCGTAGTCCCAGGCGCCTTTGCGGATCTCCAGTGCGGGAAGTGCCCAGAAAGGCTCGAGATCGTGGTAAATCTGATCCCAGAAAGCCTCGACCATGACGGCATTTCGTTCTTTCGCGAATGCATACCATTGATCGAAGCCGGGTGGGGGGTGTCGGCCGCGGCGCTTTCGGTAGGCGGCCGCGGCCTCGGAGAGAGTATGCGATTCTTCGGTTAACTGGTCGGCGAACTGCTTGTTGGCAAGATCGATGAGCCGGTCGATGGGGTGGGCGCCCCTATCCGACGACTGTGATTCGGAGTTGCTGCTGCTGTCGCTGCCGCTTCCTGAGGCCGGCTTCTCGCTCTGGTCCAGCTGCAGCGTTTCCTCCTCTTTCGGTTTTGTGTCTACTACCGGTTTCTGGGGAGCCTGTGGCCTGGGCTGATTGGCCTCATGCTGCAGCTTCACGCTGGGATCGGAAGACTGGTCGCCGGACTTGCCGGCAGGGCTCTCGCGGCCAGGCTGGCCGGGAGCCTGTTGTGGGTTGGAATTGGGCGGTGATACCCATGTTGTGGGAGGTGGTTGTTGTTGCTGGGCCCCGCTGAAGTAGTAGAAGAGGGTGATGATTATTATGGCGGGTACGAGGTATCGCACGATGGCGGAGGGCCTGCGTGGGGGGAATGCGGGAGAGCGCATTTTGGATGATATCATGGCCCTCCAACGCATGGGCGCATTCTTGTAGACGAGCGGCCGGGTGCGTCAGAGAAAGGGGAAGGACTGGAAGTACGTCGTCAGCGCAGACGGCGTGTCGCGTACGTGGTCGCAAGTCGGTCGGTGGGTCGATTTGCTGTCGACGGGTATCGCGAGAAACGACAGGGTGGACTTGGGATGGCGGCAGGGCAAAGATCGACAGAAGGTCAAGGAGAGGAATGCCTGGTCTGGCAGGCTGGCAGGCAGGCTGGCCGGACTGGACTTTGCCTTTCTACGGGCAACGCAGGATTCGACGAAAGAGTTTGGTCCAGCTCAGGTCGTGATCGAAGAGAGATCGAAGACGAGGACGACAAAGGTGAGACTGTCAGGGTTGGCGGGAGGCAGACACGGTCAAAGGGTGCGTGGGAGGGAAAGTCTCGGCACATTTCCAAGAGTGCTCCCCAACCCCAGCCCAAGCGCCAAAGCAGGGCCCTTGAAAACGCAGGCGCAGGTGCAGTCGCAGTCGCAGTCGCAGTTGGCAGCGCATGGCAGGGGCAGCCACGGCCCACGGCCCAGGGCACGGTCGCGGCAGGAAGAGCAGCTCCTGCCAAAGTCGGACGTGCTGTACCTACCTTGTGCCAACCTGCCTAGCGAAGCGATTGGCGATCAAGCAGGCACTGCCCGCCTCGGAGGGGAGGGCCAAAGGAAGTCGCAGGGGTCCCGATGGGGCTCTTTTTGCAGGGATCCACCGCTCCGTTTCTTCTGGCGTTTCTCGCTTCGTTTCTTCGTCGAGCTTAATTATTCCCTATCACAATTCGGAGCCTCGAGGTATCAAGCTGTGTTTCCGGCTGCGATCAGTTGACTCCCAGCAGCTTGAACTCAATCATGTGCGAATCAAAATTACCAAGCGTGCGGTCACCATGAACCCATATGCGAGCCACGCAGACTCAGATTCCTGCAGGGCTGTCTCACCACAAAAACCCAACCTCCGGGATAGCGTGCACTCAGTCGGCCGGGCGGGCGGTGCCAGTCCAGCATGGCTGCACTGGAATGGCGGGGCAGACCACGTTTCACCGACCAACCTCACCTCACGATGGACTGCCTGCCTGCATTGAAGGGGCTGGTGAGACATCCAGTCACGCGCAGGGCGGAACACTTCCTGTTCCTGCCACCAGCAGTAGATCATCCAGCACGAGGGCGACCGTCGAAACGGCTCTCCCTGTCTTGCCCACCCGAAGGCAGCCAGGAAACGGTGGCTGCAGGAAACGAAGCCTGGTAGAAACGGAGCGAGACATGAGCCAACATCCTTTCATAACGGCCGCCTCATGCAAGCCCCTGAGGTAGATCATCATCAGCCATCAGCAGCCACAGCAGCCACTGATCGAGTCAAACCTTCCATTTCCACAGTCAGCACCCTCGTATTGCCGTCTCTATTCTTCGTAACGCCCATTCACCATGAAAATTGACACCCACTTAATCCATCAACGTTGCTCGTGTTGCGTGATGCTTATGTCCTGCTGCACTGACTTCAACCTTTTTAAGGTGGCCGATCCCAGGGGCCTCCCCCGACAGCTCCCCACAAGCTAAACCCATGGAACTGTGGACGGCATGATGGAAGATCGGTCCAGCCCACTGGGGGAGCGGAGCAGTCCATGGACCTTAATTTAGATCCTTGGCATCCTGCCCACCCAGACTCTGCTAGCACGAGAGGCGCCGCTTTGCCCGATCCAGACGACAGACGCGACTCCTGAAGCTTGCATCAGACGTTTAACTGCTGGATTCATACATTTGGACGTCAAAAAAACCTGTTGGTATCAAACCTTCCAAGGGTCGTACCCGGACAGCCGGGCAATCATTCCTATAACCACGTAGACTATAGCCAGCCCCGAGATCGACAATCGGCGACCAAACGGACACATTGAACGACCTCCTCAATAAATTGCCCCATGTCTTGGAGACAGACTCGCGCCTCCGAGACAAAAGAATGGAGCTTGGTAGTGGGGGATAAAGGAATAATTATCAGACCGAACACGGTCATTCCTCGTTCCGTCCGTCAGCTTATAATCTCCTTCCCAGAGTCAGGTGCGACGGCGGCCACGGCATCTCAAACATGAGACGGTCGAGTGCGTCAAGTCGCAGCTGCAACGTCAAAACTAGCCCGCGATCCCGGTGGCCTGGGAAAGTGGCTGCACGCTCCCCGCGCGTTACACACACAGCCTTGCTGCTGCGATGCGTTCTAGAGCTCGCTTCCTTGTCTTCCCGCGACGCAGAAGCGTTATCTATAGTAACTTTACCTGATTGCAACAGCCCTAGTGCTCAATTGTTCTTCAGCTAAATGGAGCTGGTCCAGAAATTCTTCGCTCTCGAGAGAATGCAAGACACCTACTGAGTATGCTGAGCAGGGTGCCATGCACGTAACAATGCAATAAGCATAAGAATATCGCATTGCATGGTGATCCATGATCTGCCGTCGATGGCAGTTCAAAAAGAGCGAAGGCCATTTGCTTACAGGGTCTACCTAGGCAGCAATTCAACCTCCGGCCCAGCACAC
Organism: Diaporthe citrichinensis; assembly: GCA_014872995.1. Lineage (NCBI taxonomy): Eukaryota > Fungi > Ascomycota > Sordariomycetes > Diaporthales > Diaporthaceae > Diaporthe > Diaporthe citrichinensis. The sequence continues at coordinate 136,043 of JADAZR010000079.1, read as the reverse complement.
CGCGGAAGCTACCGCGAAGGCGAATCTTCTTTGATATCCTACTCAAGACCACACCCACGCGGGCCGTTCCTCGTCTCCTTGGGTCACAAGGGACGGTGGTATTTCCAGCACAGCACCCGAGATGAACCGTGGCCTCTACTATGACATCCTGCAAAGGCTACAATATGTGTCGCGACATCACCGGCCCCTCAGCAGTAAGACCGTAAAGAGTTCGGACCCCGATCCTGATAACGTGTGGTCTAAAGTGGAATGTATGATCTAAAATTTCCGGTGTTTCTCTACGCACGTTTCGGCACATGTAACTCCATTATATGCAACCCACTCAGCAATCGATATGACCACTAGAAGGCATCCAGGGTAGTATTTCCCATGCCGAGACCACCGGGCCCCTCCTCGTCGATCCCAGGCGAGATGGCGTCGTCAATCAGGCTGTCGTCCTCCAGCCGGCCCACGAGCTCGGCATAGCTGGGCCTGAAGGGCCACTTGATGAACTTCTCGAGCAGCTCGAGCAGCTGCGTCTCGTTGGCGGCGCGGCAGGCGAACGCCGCGTCGCCGGTGAGCGGGGTGCCGCCGTTGGCCGGGTTGAGCACGGTCTCGCACTCGGGCTCGAGGCCGTCGCGGGCGCCGGGCCAGACATGGTCCATGGTGTGGACGAGCGGGACGAGCGTGTTCTGCATGATCATGCCCAGCATCAGGTCGAAGATGTCGCCCGCGTTGCTGGTCCCGGGGCCGATGTGCCGCAGCAGCGGGTGCGGCGCCTTGGGCTGGATGTCGATGAGCGCGAGCGGCGTGTTGGGGAAGAACTCGGTCGCCCGGACCCGCAGCGGCTCATACGGACGCCGGTCCCACGACATCACCGGGCCCAGATCCGCCGGCTGCCGCAGCACGTGCAGCTGGTCTCGCATCAGGTTCAGCTGCGACCTGACGTAATCTGGCAGCTGTCTGACGGCGTTGTTGTACTCCTCGTTGAGCCGCCTGGTCTCGTCCATCAGCTTCTGCGCGCGCTCCTCGTCGCCGTCGGCCTTGGCCTGGTCTGCCTGTTTCCGCAGCTCATCCATGGCGTCGCCCCTTTTTGTGAAGTCCAGGAGCTTGACGGCGAGCCTGTCAAGCCATTTATCGTAGTTCTTGAGCATCCTGAAGCGGGTTGCTAGTTTGGAACCCTTGGCAATCGTGCCTGCTTCCTCCTGCATCTGCATGTCTTCGATCTCTGACCTGAAGGCCTTTTCGGCTGAGAACACCTCATCGGCCAAGGGGAGAGGAGTATCCAAGGGGACGTCCAATGCTTTGAATTGTTTTAGAAGTTTGGTTTCCCTGCCATGTGGAGTGATATGTCCGCCGTCCCGCATGCGCACCATGGCCTGTCGCAGGCTCTCCAGGTCGAGCTGGTGCGGCCGGACTTTGGTGTTCTTGCCCTTGGCTGACTCGGTTTCCTCGTCAAGAGTGCTGTCCTTGCCGCACACCTCGGCCATGTACTCTGTCACCAACTCGGCCTCGACGGCTCCCTTTTTCCTCATTTGTACCATGCGTGGAATTATGGACGATTTTTCATCATCAGGAATCCATACAAGCATGCGCACCTGGCCGTACTTCTGAAATTGGGTCGAAGTGCGGATGGAGGTGAGGAGTTGGTATAAGACCATGCGCGACACGGAGTCGAACAGATTGTATTTTTTCTTGGGGTACATCGAGAGGTTCATGTTGACGAGGAGGGTGTCGTTTCTCGGAGGTGCTTTGTCGAGATCTAGCCGGTCGAATTCGACTTGGTTGGGTAGATATTCAGGAGTCAGGATCTCCTGTAGCTCTGACCAAATGATTCCGGACTTGGGTACCAGCCTCACGTTCTTCTCTTTGAGCAATGGTTTGAGAAAGGGCGTGTATAGTGTTTCATCGGGCTCGAGCAATAGGTGGGATCGGGGCTGGACCGCATCGTGAAGGGACTTGGTGAAGAGGCCGGCACCGGGATAGATAGAAATCAGATCGCATCCCTTGTGTCTTTCGAGCGACGGTCCGAGGTACGACACGACATCATCTGAGAAGCTTGTTGATCAGTACTGCCCTGTGCTGTTGGTGTTACAAGGCCAGGATTGGGGGCGCGGGGTGAGGAGGGCGGTGGCATCGTACTGGCAAGTTCCTTATTGACAATGTTGACTCTGCTCCCATCACTGGGCGCGGGGTCTTTCTTGCTAGCCTTCTTTCTCCGAGGGACGAAAATACCCGTCTCCTTGAGCTTGGTGGCTGCAGGATACTCGTCTTCATAGAGCTCGGTCTTTGCGATGGTTTGTCTCGACCAGTGCCGCCGTTGTTGAAGAGTGCCATTCCATGTCCGCCCGCCAATGGCATTGGCCAGATTCAGACGGGCGCAAGGTTGGAGAACGGCAAGAGCTCTTCCATGGCTGCAAGCTGGATGGAACATGAATGAAGGGGAGAAGACAAGTCGGGTCGTTGACAGGAGAAACAACGAGGAAGAAGCGATGCACGTTACGTGCAGCGCCTGCCGCAAAGTAGGCAAGAGGCCCAAATTTGCAAGCGCGTATGGCCGGCAGAATGCTAGACTTTTCCAGGAGAAGCCTCGGCCCAGCTGACCGCCTTGCCTTACCGCCTGCTAGAATTGGTGGCAGCAGAACTTCAACAGCCATGCACCGCAAAGAAAACATTGTCCACAATGATGAAGGTTGAGCAACACAGGCCGCCTTGAGGGGAGCAGATACTATATACCCTGGCAAACATGGGGTTTTTATACGGTAATACGGGCCGTCAGGTCGCTCCATAAGGTGCCCTTGTGGACTGGGAAAGAGATGATCCAGGCGCAGGCTTTGAGCCGATCGGCACCAAGTCCTTCCTGGTGATGACTCGAATTGGTCCATTTGAAGTCGCGTTGTTTTGTACAGTTCAAAGGGGCCTGTATTCTCACAGTCTACCAGGATGCGATAGCATTGGGCCAGGCGTACTCATTCAGCACAGGAAGGCCATATGTCACCGCGTGCAACGCAGGCGACGCAGAGCTACACACATGCGTACCTCCAAGAGAAGAGCTCCAAGGGTGTATCGGGGAAGGATCGTTGCCGAAATGTATTTTTTTTTAATATGATAATGAATAGCCATAGATTCGCCGTCGTCGACTTCTATGGTGGCACTGTCCACTGGGCTATAGCTGCCTGCCCCGGGGGGGAGGGGGTGGTTTTGTGTTCTGACCGTCCAATTGACTGTCGTAAGTCAGCGCCCCATTTTTGAAGCAGCTCGGCCAACAAATGCTATTCCAATTACTTGCTTCATGAGCTGGTAGTATGATAATTTTCATAGATCACATCAACTGACACGATTCTTTAACCTGGATGGCTGAAGTCTGGTCTTGTCAAGAAAATCAAAATCTTACCTGGTTGCCACTCACAAATCGATGAGGGATTCAAACAGGGGTATAGTTTCCACCATTCATTCAGATGACCAAAATGTACGGTGTCATGATTACCAGGCAGTAGGCCGCGTGATATTCGACCATATGATGTTCCGTGGGTGCTGATCACGTTCTGCCGTTCTGCTCAAATGCCCTTCCACCTGCACATCAGCCCCTCCAAGAAGTGCGGTAGAAGTCCTATGGCGTCTGCGCATTTCCGCAAGCTTGAGAACATCTGATGCTCTATATGGATGGGAAAAGACACCAGAATTGTTAGTGACCAAAAGATCTAGGGGATATTATTGAACCTTCTTTAGACACGCTGGGCCAAATAACAACAGATCTCACCAGCAAGGAACAGCCTACACAGCCCCGAAGCTTGTCCGTCGATCACTCCACGTACTTGGTCCATTCATTTATTACCTAAAAGTGGATAATTGTCACTAGGGGATCATGTGTGAGCTTTTGGCGTTTGAAAACAATCTATTTACTTTCTTTCTTTTTTTTCTTTTTGCGGTTTTGAATACTGTCCAATCCAATCTACCCCATTGGTTCCTGTACCTTCACAGCAACGTGCCTTGTGTTCAGTCTCTCAAGCAGCGCTTCAATTCCAGGGAACTACTCCCCAAATTGTGGCCATGTTTTCCTTGTGCGCTTACTCCTACTGCTGTGGCGGCGGCGGCGGCGGCGCAGGCTGAGGAGGAGGAGTGGCAGGCGGAGTCAGGTATGGGTTCGACATCGTGCTGAATGTTTCGGGAGTGATGTGCGGTGTGGTTGTGTTGGTATCAAGGTCAGGTGTTGTTTTGGTGTCCAGGTAGGATGATCGATGGTGAGAATCGAGAACGGGGAGATTTCCGAACCTCCAGTCCACGTTTTGTAGTCAAATGGAGGCAGGCAAATAACCAGATGAGTTGTATATTCAGGTTCATGTTTTATTACTGCGTGAAAGAATTTGATTGTCATATTCCATGGATCAAGAAAGAAAGCCAAGTCCGGATAAACAAAGGTACATTGTTCACCATCTCTGGTTGAGTTAACGTTTGTTATTTCTATGTTCATTCTTGAATCCTTTCAAAGTGCTCCGGTCAGAGCCTCCCACCGGCCAATGAGACAGAGACGTAACCATTGGTAAACTCAATGGACAAAGTACACTGACAGAACTCTAAAGTGATATTTGCTCAGTATGCGTTGTCTGTTACTTGAACGTCGTCGCATTTCTTTTGTTTCGTAGCTCCAACAAGTCGTTGACTCACCCGAGCCGAGCCAATTTGCCCACCGGGCAAGGCCTGACTATGGTGTCAACTGGCCTTTGCGGCACCTGAAGTTCACAGTCCTGAGTCTCGTCCCAGTTCCATTGGTCCAGACTGGTTGACTCTGTGGACCGTGACGCTTGTAAAGACCAATGGTGTTGTACTCAATAGAACTACGTATCCCGGACCACAGGGTTCTCCAGCAGATGAGACACTTCAGCGGCTGAGTTCAGTGTGAATTAAACTTTTACCGGGCTTTCGAGGATCAGAATCAGCCTTGTAGATAGATGCACAACGATATCTTCATACTTGACATACTGAGCCCACCGACTCTAGGCAACCCTGACATATTTGGCACGTCACAGCAAGCTATGCGAGTACAACGGTCCTCCACTCTGGCTGCGTCTTCACCCATACATCAGGATACACGGCACCGATGGCCAAGCGCCGACATACTCCTTTTTCGTCTTCATCTGCGATCATTACCAACAAGACCCATTCGTACCACTCACAAAGTCTCGCAGTCGAAACGTTGTCCTCTCCTGTCTTCCGCATCTGTCTCTTGGCTGTCCCAACACCGAGAACGAAGACGGAATACTCTTTCTCCGGCTCTGCGTTGAAGAGTTCATCCGCCAGCCCTGGGCGCATGCGCATGGTGATTCCGACGGTTCCTCCGTCTCGGGTGTTGATAGAGTGTGCTGTGCGTCTCCTTCGAGGCGGTATGAAGAACCGGGAGATCCCGGTGGGTTTAACGAGCAAACGTGCAAATGAAGTGTTGAAAACCAGAGCATTAGGTATGCTGCTAGCCAAGGAACAAGCCCTCTCGTCAAGCTTGGCTAGGCGTTCCTGCTCGTCTTGAGATTCGGTGCTCAGAGGCGGCCACCAGTAGACAGTCTCGTGCTCTTCCAGGAGACGGAATGCAGTCTGCATACGGTCGCCTTCCGAGAGGTCCATGAGAGACTCTGTACGCGGCAACAAGTGCCTGTTGGACAGCTCGCAGTGATTTCGGACGGCAATATCACGACACTGCCCGGCGACAAGGTCCACCGCGTCCTCTGAGACGTCTTTTGATCTGTCTTCCGTGTCGATCGAGTGCGGCCACCACTTAGGGTCCGTGTTCTTGATGACGGCGAGAGCCCACCATCGGCATTGCTTTCTCACGTGGCTTAGGGGCAAGTCTCGGTGCTCAATCTTCTTGAGTCCGGATTTTGGGTCCGCGATGAAGAAATCCACAACACCCGCTCTCGTGCCTGAGCTCCCGGCCAGGTATGTGTCAATGCCGATGGCCCACTCCTCAGCCCATTCGACGCCGTCCTCCCATGACGCCCAGCTCCAGCTTGGAATGTCGGGTAGATGGCGCCTCTTGCCTCCGTCATCACTAGGAATCCAAATCAAGGATTCGAGGAAGAACTTCTTGGGGTGTCCACAGAGCATTTCTGTGTCGAGACGGCTCTTGAGAATGTTCCCAACACCAACAAACGCGTTGAGGATGTCCTCTTGGAAGGTGAGAGAGCGCGGGGTGTACTGTTGCAGCGGACCAGTGCAAACAGCAAGAGAGTCTTTCTTCTCGTCCACAAAAGTGTCGTTCAACCCTTCATCTTGCCAATATGCAGTCTTCATCCAGGCTTCCTCACGGTATCCGTCCGTGTTATCGGACCACCTCTCTTTGCAGCAGTTGCCGTACACCTGACCCTCATCGAAGAACAAGCGTCTTCTGGAGAGGAACCTCTCCTGGAATGTCCAGGCCCGGTCGTTCCACTTCGAATTCTGCACTGCCAGCTCGACCCATGGTATGCGAGCCTCTCCCATCGGGTTGCGCATCGTCGCCAGGAGATCCCAGGAATGATTTTCATAGCTGCTTGGCCTCGGCCGAGAGGATACGCCGGGTAGCCCGCGTGTGACACCGTCACCTAGCGCCACGATTGTGAGAAACGCCCGGTGATAGATGACTCCCATGGCATCGAGCTGCTCGGCCTTGGTATCCAAGTCGTCTTGCACAATGCATAATCTGTCGATCCATAGGTACCGCTGCCCGAGTTCCGCGCATAGCTGGATGGAATCGACAATGACTTCTGGAAGCACCTCACGGTTCAGCCCTCCTGGCTTTTCCATTTCTTGCACGTTGTCCCGCTGCAGTTGCAATTTCTGTTTGTCCGCCGAGTTGGAAGCCAGGGCCCAGACGTAACTCAGAGCGACGTACTCTTCGGGATCGGGCATGGCCACCACACACCATTCAGTCGTGTCCACAAGCCGGAATGATGGTGGGAGGGTGATTGACGTCGGCGTCCGCAAGGCGTTGCAGTCGGGTCCGTGATCATTTGTGCATCGGCTAAGCCACTGCTTGGCCTGTTCGTAATTCATCGTCTTTCTGTCCCAGATGGATGCAGCCGACAACGTGTGGCACCATTTCTCGTAGCGGAGATCCAGCTGGATCATACGCGGTTTGAAAGACCAGTCTGTTTCTTCCTCAGGTGAAGTCGCGATAACAACAGCCAGGACGCACTTTTGCGATGTGGGAAGCATTTCCCGCTGGACTGCCTCTTCCTCAGACATCGTCCGGTGGTCGTCGCAAGGGTCGTACACGAACGGTTTCCAGACTGCAATCTTTGCTTTCGTGTCTGCCGTTATATGTGCCTGCAGTACGTCGCGGACAGCCTCGCAGATCATGCAATCCCCACTTGCCGTGAAGTCCTCGAGCTGGCGATATTTCATGTCCTTTGGGTGGGAATAGTTGTTCTTCCGCATCGGAGGCCACCAGGGGTTGTGCTTGTAGCAGAAGAGTACTGGATTGAGGTGTGCAAACTTGTCTTGTTTTTCGCCGCACGATGAGACGTGCTGCAGATCATCCCAGTCCTGGCACTCCCCGCAGAGCCTCGGGTTGGGCGGCCGAACATCGTCGGCATCGCATATGCTGCATTTGCTCATGACTCTAAGTTTGAGATACCTTTTATCCCCGATCAATGCATGCCACTCAGCTACGACGTTCTTTGCCGGGGAGGAAAACTGGATCACATAGAATGAAGATTTTGTTTTGAGTCTTTGATAAGAATCACTGGAATCCAAAGAGCGCGGTTCAATTGTATGTTTTGGCAGGCCACGTTGTTGTTAGGTCCGAGTTCTCAAGTGCGAGAGCTGAAGCCCTGGCACTCTTATTTTGACGTGCCACAGTAGGTGGACACACTCGGTTCAGCTACCCACAGGGGTAGCATCTGTACATGATTCTTACATAAGCGAGCAGGAGGGCATTCTATTACACCTACTGTATAGATCTTATCGAGCTCCTTTAGCAAATTTATCTTAAACGACGCCGGAAAAGCTTCCTTTTTCTATAGTGGTGTTGAAATTAGCATAGACCCTAGTAATGCAGATGGTGGCAGAAAACCTGGGTGCTGTGTACCGGCTCTTCTATTCCAGGCTTGACAAGCGTCAACCGCATGGCTCATGTTGGAGCAATACGAAGCCATCACGGGCACGTAGTTTACAACGGACTGACCGGAATACTAATGTAGCTTGACAGAGTGTTGCCATACCACATTACATATTATGCCATGCTGCCAGTGAACGAATTGACGATGAGGATGTTTGGAGAGCGAGGGCACGGGATGCGAACAGTTCTGGGTCACCTCGATGAACGTACTAGACTGGTGGCTACCTACGATGAATCTGATTGATAGGTTCTATATCATGTACTACACTCTCTTCAAGGGGGCTGATAACTCGAGACTGTTTTGTTCGAATCTGATGCGGTTTTGTCGTCGCAAATGTAAAGATTGAGACGCCACTTAGTTCCATTAGCGTGCTCAGCTGCAAGGTGCTTTGGTGGAAGGATCATAAGCCTGTCGGTTGTAATGTTAATCTCGTATTTCGCGTTCCACACAACTGACAACAGACGCGCGTTAGTCTTAGATTTGAGGCTTAGAGTCGATAGGATTGATTCCCCTGTCATTTCCGTATTTCCTGCCACGGCGTATATACTGTTCTGCATATTTAGCCAAGTGATGTCGGCGTTTCTTTCAATGCCACCATCTCTTCAATCTGTGCTCGGAAGTCCATTTCTGGCTTTGCATGCTCTTTGCTTGATCTTTTTTGTCACTCGTTAAATTCACCAAAGATGAAGCTCACTTGCTACACTTCGCTGCCCGTAGGCATTGCGCTGACGATCTCTTCTGTACAATCCTCAGCCTTGCCGCGGACCTTTGATGTCGGAAAACAGGTCAACACAACGAGTGGAATCATCCAGGGCCACGCAGCAGCAAGCCGGGCGGAGGTATCAGAATATCTCGGTATCCCCTTCGCCCAACCGCCAATTGGGGACTTGCGGTTCGCCCCACCAGAGCCGTACAGGTCCAGCTCGACATTCAATGCCAGCTCATATGGGCTGACGTGCACGCGGAATTCTGCGCAGCCTGATTATAGCATCCTCACCGCCGCTGGATACCACCTGACGCCCACAGCGGAAGAATACTTGAACACCATAACAGGCCAAGGCTACGCTATGGGCGAAGACTGTCTAACACTCAACGTGTGGACCAAGCCGCAAGTAGGAGAAAAGGCAAAGGCAGTCTTGTTCTTCATCCACGGCGGAGGTAAGTGCATTCATGCTTCCCTGCGGTGCTTGAACAATTGAGTGATTCCCCTGCTGACCTCTACAGGATTCCAGGGAGGCTCCTCTCACAATCCGTTTTTAACCGGACAGTACTTTGCGGATGAGGAAGACGTCGTCATCATCTCCATCAAGTAAGCAAGCTCATTTCCGGAACATGTCTTACCCCGTCACTAATACGAGCGCCACTTTTGACAGCTACCGCACCAACGTATTTGGGTTTCCCGGCCTAGAGCCCTCGGTAGCCAACGTCGCCCCCAATGCTGGGCTCCTGGACCAGCGTCTCGCCATCGAGTGGGCCCGGGACAATGTAGCGGTCTTCGGAGGGGACCCCACGCGTATCACGCTGTTCGGCCAGTCGGCCGGCTCAATGTCCATCGCAACGTATGGCTACGCCTACGCCTCGGACCCCATCGCCCACGGCCTCATCACCCAGTCCGGCACAGCCGACAGCTTCGGTACTCCGGCGCCAGACTCCACGGCATCATTCCTGGCCCTCGCAACCCTCCTGGGCTGCAACACCACCTCGTCCACCCCGGAAGGTATCTCGGCAGCGGTAGCCTGCATCCGCACACAGCCCACCGACGCCGTGTCAGCCGCCGCCGCGCAGGTGCCATCAACAACCTCGGTCCTGGGCACCTTCGCCCCAACCGCAGACAACACGACGGCCTTTTCCGACTACGACTCCCTGACCGAGGCAGGCGCCTTCGCCCAGATCCCCCGCCTGCACGGCAGCAACTCCGACGAGGGCGGCTCCTTCGAGCTCGACTTTGCGCTGCTGGGCCTGGTCCTGCCGCCCGCGTACTGGGACTGGCACACCCTCGCCTTCTTCGGGTGCCCGACGGCCGCCAGCGCCGAGGCGCTCGCGGAGGCCGCTCCGGATGTCCCCGCGTGGCGGTACATGTATACCGCTGACTACCCCAACATGCGGCTCACCGAGAACCCCTCGCTGGGTGCTTACCACGGCTCGGAGCTGAACCCGCTGTTTGGTACTTCGGAGTCGCTGGGCGGGCGAGACACGCCTGCTGAGGCGGCGATGGGGAACTACATGCGGGCGGCATGGGCTGCGTTTGCGAAGGACCCGACGGGTGGGCTTGCTGGGGAGGAGTTTGGCTGGCCGGTGCTGCCCGCTGGTGAGGCGTGCGAGGATGAGGCGCAACTTGTGGTGTTGGGGCTGGGAAATGCTACTGAGGCGGTGTTCCAGCCGAGCTCTGCCTGGGACTCGGCGTGCCCTTCGGTCAGGGGCGTGCTGGAGGCCCTCGGGGGGATGGCCGGTCTGCTCATGCTCGCGCCGGTCTTGGGCCAGGCGCTGGATGGCATCGAGGACGGCGATGTTGTTGCCGTTGGGGAGGCGTTGTTGGCTGCTGCTGCAGCAGCGACAAGCTGAAAGAGAGGGCGTGCAGGATTGGTCAACTTCTAGAATCCACGGACTCATCGTTCTAATAAATGTTAGCAGAAGATAGACATTAAATACTGCCGAGGTGCGCTCAGAGGCTGTGCAGAATGCCATGTTGCCGGTCAGGAGGCTGTAGTCAGGAGCTATGATTAATCTCTGGTTTTCATTTCTGATTACTATACCAACCCAGTGCTTGCTCTCCTCCCTTTCTCGACCTCTTCAAACGCTATTTGTCTCAGCCTGAACGCAGGCGGCGGGCTGGTGAGCCCAGTACTGGAAAGCGTCTTGCTCCTCCTATGGAGCCACTTGAGCCCGTCCTCCTCGCTCGAGCTGGACCCCTTCCGCGAGCTCGGGAACATGGCCGTCCCACCTTCGACCACGGACTCCCCCCGCCGAACCGACATGTATATAAAATCGTGCAGGAAGCTCGTCTCCAGTTTGCGCGGCTTCCTATCGTCGGTCCAGTACCTCTCCTCGCTGAGGTCCTTGGACAGGTGTTTCCTGAAGTACCTGTCCTGGCCGACCCACCATGCGCGCCATGATACCAGGATCCCAATAGTTAAGGGGATGGTGATGGACCAGTATATCCAGAAGCGCCAGCTTACTACCGAGTCCCCGCCGTCTTCTCCGTCTTCGCCCCCGGGTTGCCAGTCGAATATGGACATGCCGAAGAGGGAGGACATGAACTCGCCAGGGAGGAAAATTGCAGTGATAACTGCCAATGCTTTCATAGAAGATGAGTCTCGCGAAGAGGCAACAGCCATCCTTGCGTTAAGATTGTTGTCTTCTTGGGCCATTTTACTGTAAATCTGCGGGACAGTCAGCAGGAAATCGCACAAAATCTCCGCCCAAATAATAACGCCCACTCACAATATCCACCAACGCCTTGCATCTCATCTCTAAGATCGTCCTGTCAGTCTTGAGTGACAAGCACAGCTGCAGCAGGCCATCCAAATACTGTCTGATCTCATGCCAGTGTCCCGTAAGCGGGTCCTCCTGGATCCTCATCTTGAGCAGGCCCGTCCCGACCCTGCCCCGTGCGGACAGCGGTGTGGGGAACGAATTCGCGGTGCTGGATGCAGGAGGTCCGTCTGAGTCCTGGCGCACGTCATCGAGGGCGTCGCCCGCCTCGAGCAGGATCTTAATAGCGCGGTCCATCCAGTGCAGCGTGTCAAGCAGCCGGATGCTGCGCTTGAGCACGTCGTGTGCGTTCTTCATCAGCTCGGTGGATTTCTTGTAAACCTGCTGCTGCTGGCCCGACCCCGTCTGGCTGGCCGCACCGCTGCCGTTGTTGTTGTGACCGGGAGGAGCCCCGTACCGCCCTGTCGCACCGCCTGAGGAGCTCGTCCGCCGCCGGCGCGCCGTGTCGTCGAAGGCGTCGAAGCCCGCCATGTTGCTGACGTCCCTCTCCACCGCGACGACCTCGCTGTGGTTGTCCGCCACGGCCTGCTCCGTCCACGCGAACTGGACCTGCAGGAGCATGACCGGGATGACCAAGGGGTGGGCCCAGTGAGACTTGCAGCTCTGCATGCGCTGGTCGTACTGGTCCAGGTCCTCGACGGTGTGCTGGTTCGCGTCGAAGGACTGCCTGACGAGGATGGTCGTCGACCGGTCTGAGATGCTGTGCGTCATGGACAGGAAGTCGTAGGGAGCCCGCGGGTCCGACGGGAAGGACATGATGATGCTGAGCTTCTCGTGGTGGCGGTCCCAGAACATGGACTCGACGGTCGTGCGGCGCACGTACTGCAGCGTGGCCGGGTGCAGGCCCATAAGGTTGAAGTCTGCGCTGGTGAGGTGCAGCCCGTCCAGGTTCATGTCCTCGGAGGACTTGTAGTTCGTCCGTCGGTGACAGATGATTTGCCTTACCCTGCCCTGCAGCAGGTGCGGCGACCCCTTCCACTTGGGACCCCAGTTGCCCTGGATGTCAACACTTTGGTCCTCCCTCATGGCCTGGTGGAACAGCTCGTCGCCTTTGCCATCCTCGCTGACAATGCACTGGCCGACGTGCTTGAGGAAGGGCCGGTCATTGTCCGTCTCGGACGACTGGATGGTGCTGGCATAGTCGCTGTCCTTGGCAAAGACGGCGTACTCCTGGTACCTCAGGTGGGAGACGCCATCCTTTAGCAGGACGTCGCCGTGGAGCTTGTCTGTGTCGAAGATGAACAGGTCTGAGCGGTGAGGGTCCTTCTCGCCAAACATCATTCTGCCCTCGTTGGCTGCCACCAACGGCTACTCGGCAAGCCAGGCACACAGGTTGACCCTCCCGCCAGCACTGCCACCTCCGCAAAAACAAGAACTTTCCCGGGGTGTCAGTCGGATTGCAACGTCGATCGCTCCATGGATCGGTACACCGGGTTCTTTGTCTACCTCTTAGCTTCTTTTCAAATCTAATCAACGAGTTGCACCCAATCTAAGGGGGACAAAGAAAAAAAACACAAGACTGCCGAGATCTATAGTTTGGCCGTCGGCGTCGTGAGCAAAGAGGCCAGGTGAACCGGCAGCGCTGGGTTGCTGGAAACGACGAGAAAACTTTCTTTGCAGTCGATCGGCTACAGACCCCTGACTCGTCTGGCCCTTGGCGCAGGGTGTCCTGCAGGACGATGGTGAGCTTGTCCAGCTGGTCACCGCTTGTCAGCTCCACCGCGGGACGCGATGGAGGTGCACATGTGGGCAAGAGGGCCTGCCTGGCCGTCTGGCAGCCTCATTGATTGGTGAGGGGCCGGCCAGCACCGAGGTCTCGGCCCCAGGACCCATGTGGTTCCGTGCTGATAAAGCCGGCGATAACTGATATAGATATGGCGGGGCTTTGTCCACGGGGAACAGGATGAGACCGATCCGCTGGCCGCGAGGAGACGCACCAACAGGAAGGCAAGCTTGCTTTCTTGAGGCTTGTTTGGGCACAACGCCGGGACAGTTGGGCGGGGGATTTTCGGTGAGGAGAAAGGACCGAGCGAGGGGTCATTCAATGCTATGCGCCGCATGACTGCATGCTAATTTGCCTGAGAGGATGGCCTACCGCCTGCTAGCGCTCGCGTGATACGGCTCAAGGAATATTCGGCGGCTGGTCTGGCTGATCCTCGGCCCAGCTGCGGCTCTGCAACTGTAACCACGGATTTTGCTTTTGCAAAAAGGCGGAGACCCGAGCGACTGGTCTCTCCCCCTCGTACTGCCGGCTGCACAGAGTCGTGAGCCGCAGTAGTCGAGATGCACTCAACAGGATCGGCATGCTGATCACTAATGCTGCCCAGATGCACGACCGAAGCTTGGTTACTTGAATCGGATTACTGGCACGGCAACTACGTCCGCATGGCACAAAGTCCCAAATTGCCAGGAGGAATAAGTTGGTTATCGTCCCACACTCGCACAACGCAACAGCGTCCAAGCTGCAAGTATGCGTACGCATCAAATCCACCAGCCCGCACTACCTATTCTCTCAGTCGTCCTATCATCGCAGAGCTCATCACAGGCGAATTGCAAGATGGTGACGAACCAATGACGCCTGGTCTTCCGCCACCTAGTACGCAAGACGTGGTGAAGAATCTAGGCAGAGAGGAGAAGGGATTTGAGGAGTGCCAACGAGCAGCTTCATATTGCAGATGACCCTGTCGGCTCTCTCATGCGGGACAGAGTGTCTGGATACACGTGTCCTGTCTAGTTGATGCAACCCGAATCAAGGCAGCATACCACGCCTTTACCTCATATGCACCAGGTTGTCTACAGGTCAGTAGGCGGTTCATTACATACTCTGCGGTAAGGCCTTCGAGATCCGGGGAGTCCGACTCCAGAGTCGAAAGATGCCACTCGAATAGCTCCGGGATGTTGTCAAAAATCCGTTCGTCACCCTGACATTGCCATCCGAATTTCCAATTCCAAGTACCGTCTGGCCCTTGGATATAAAGACAGCTGAATTCCCCCTCCAAAACCATACCCAGATCCCATGGGAGGGCAACCTTCTCATCTATGCTTCATGGGTACTCAAGGTTCTTAGGCTTTGTTATTCAGGCTGGGACCTTCGAATGATCCCAGACCCCATCATCTTTCCAGAAGAACATGGTGTGCTTGTTCGTATCATCAGGCAAAATAGAATTAAGTCTCTCTGTTATTATTCATCTCTAGCCTTCTTTTGTCAATGTTATGGCTTCTTCTGGGACAGCGTCTGATTTGATAATTTCTGGGATAACGCTTTGAAATAATGCGTCCATAGAGCGAGATTCCCCCCCTGAACGGAATATATAACCATCCAGCTGGGCCGCGGCTACTAAGTGGAATACCACTGAGGTTGATAAAAAGAATCCCTTTCAAATAGAAAATTGACTGCTGAAGAGCTATCCTGGGCTGATACTATGTACTGGTACTGAATGTGGTCTTCCCGAGCTTGTTAGTCGAGCCGGCTCACAAGGCTCATCTGGCTCATTCCATGGTCCTAAGACTCAAATGATCCTTGCTCAGGTAAGCCGACCGTGCCTAGATACGTAGACCGCGGCATGGCTGCTTGTACTCTGCTTCCTTGCATTCTCTGTTCTCATCAGCCGGTGGGTCTGCGCTCCGTTCTGTTGGTCTTTCCTGCTGCTATTTCTCCAAGTCGTGAGACTGACCTTGCATAATAGTCTGAGCCTGCACTTGTTTCAGGCTGGATTGAAGGATGCTTCGTGATGGTGGGGAGGTCCGGTAGAAACTTAGACCTTTTCCAAAGCAACATAGCAGTACTTGGGAACCGAACTCATTTCAAGCTTCGCATCTTTCGAAGCTAACTTGCCCTCCATCTTCTTGAATCGAAAGTTCCATAGGAGGAGCGCGATGACGTTTCGAATCTGCATGTATGCCAGCCTTTGACCGAAACACTTTCTTGGGCCAAGCCCGAATGCCAACGTGGGTCCTGCTCTGGGATTGAAAACCAGCTGCCCGTTCTCGCTTTCCGCGAGCCATCTGTCGGGCCTGAATGTCGCGATATCCTCAGAGTTCCACGACGGGAGATTGAACTTCTTGCGGCACTCCTCGCTGTGCAGCTCCTCTGGACAGGGAATCGCAGGCAGTGCGGCCCCTGGGCCTCCCGTGGGGATGAGGATCTCGGTGCCTTTGGGAATCGGCACACCAAGCAGCGTCGTGTCACACATGGTATCTCGCTTGTCCTGAAAAAAGGGCGGCCACAAGCGGAGCGTTTCCTCCGCGAAAGCCTCGAGGTGCGGGAGGTGGCTTTTGTTGATCTCGTCTGCGTTTGGCTGCCGCTTCTCCTCAGCCGCGGCGGAGAACGCTGCGCTGAGTTCCTCGAGAATGGTCTCCTGCCATTCGGGGTAGTCACCAAGATACCTAGTCATCCCTTTATAACAGAATGTCAGCCTGTGCCGGCCCACGGGAGTCCTGGAATGCGCTGGCTCACAACTGATGCTCGTTGCACTGGTTTCATGACCGGCTGTGTAGTAGCCAAATACCTGGGATAGTGTTAGTGAGGACGCTAGGTATGGCCACCTTTGTGTCTTCAGGCCGGACTTGGCACACTTGCCTCATCCGTTATGCGCCCGTGAAAGTAGTCAGGCTTCTTTCCGTGCTTCTCAGCATGCTGCTTTTCTCTGGAGAGTATCTGATCCAGTGCTGATGTCATCACAGTGTCGCCTTTGCCCTCCATCCGAGCCAGAGCCTTCTTTATTTCATTCCTAAACACATTTCTCACAACATGGAATGAATTCCTCAGAGTCGAATCTGTCAGCATCCGCAGCCTGTGCTGGATCGGGGCGTTGATAGATCGCGCCTGTTCACCTTGGTACGCTGTCAGTCTATGGAAAGCCACAAGTGTTGGCTGATCAGGCGCTCGCGGGATATTGACGGAGCCATCTTCTCTCTCCTCTACACCCGAGGTTTTCAGTTCCGCAGCGAATTTCAACTGGTGCCTCGTGGCACTCATGCTGTCTTCAATGGCAAAGGCAGCTCCGTTAACCATGTCGGAGACGCAGTCGAAGATATCGCTCATCGCATAGAATGGTCGACCGATGGCATGTTGCGCTTTCACTTCCCAAAGTTCCACCAGCATTGAGGCATAACGATATACTTGAGGCGCAGATACCTGGATGCGAAATCAGTGTTGGACGGGGAAGTTCTTCCAGCTGAGTCTCTTTCTGGAGGTTTGTATTTTTGAGGATTTGGGCTGTGTGCATACCTCGTTAAGGAATTTGGGTGTCATTAGGTCACGGATGAGCTCCTTGCTCCTCTTGTATTCCGGAGAACCTGATGGCTTGGTAATGTGAAATTCAGGGGACACCTGTCCAAACAGCCACTGGAACCCTTTTCCGCGGTTGAACTCTTTGGTTCGGCGAACCATCAAGTCCTCGATCTCCATATAGTCGCAGATGATAACGGCGGGTGGCTGTAACGGCTTAATCCAGACTTGGACCATGGGGGCATTTTTCTCGGTGAGCTTCTTGAAGAACCAGGGAACAATATTGCCGTCATTGTCCTTTGCAAATCTCAACATTTCGGGCACGTTGCCCAAGACGCTCTTGGATGCGGCCTCATCGTACGGAATGCCGGGGATTGGTTTGGGCAAGGCCCAGCGGTAGGCCAGGTACAGCAGTGTTCCAATTATCGCCAAGGCGGCGATGGGTACAGAGGCTATTCGTGATAATGCAACCGGCGTGGTTACCGCCATACTGGCGTGACCCAGCAGAACTTCACTTTGGTTGGGCATGTCGTGATTCTTGGAAGTCGAGAGTGGAAATATGCAATAGTTGACTGGCTAGGAACCGTGTCGGAATGTCATTACTCTCGACCACATACACACACACGCATATATATATATACATTTACATTCTCATAGCAAAGCCTGTGTTGAGTCTCGCATTCCGCATAGCTATACCCGAAGCCCGAGAGTGCCGCAGACAGGCGGACAGTCGGACAGTCGGACAGCAAGACACATTGCCCCACTCTACTCCCTGTTCTGTGGGGCACATGAGTACTTGGCAGGCACAGCCCGGAGCGAACTCAGGCAGACTCTATCGTATTTATACGACGGTGGGCCTGCCGTCGTCACAAGAACGTGTTCAGTAGCGGCAGGTCGTACCTGAAACTTAAAAGAGCTGGGATATGCCATTTCAAGGCAACAACACAAGGCCTTCATTATTCTATCAAGGCCAACGAGCTTTGCTCGAGTGTCCGCTACGCAGCCACGGAATCTATATGCTGAATGAACGGGCCGGGGACGTTATGGGCATCTTGTAAACTCGGGGTGCCCAGACTCACCGTGGCCTTGCCGTCGCCTCCGCGGGTCGCGCATTTCGTCAATTCTTCCGGAGCAAATTCGTCAAAGTCAACGTGCCACCCGATCGCTGCTAGCCAGTTTCCAATGATGTGCATCAGTTGCTGTATAGGAGAAGGTCTGATCCGTACGGCTGTACCGTTAGTGGTCTTTAAAAGACAAACAGATAACCCATTGGCATATGCGTTGACGACCAGTGTAATGCCAGGCCAGAACAGTCAATCCTGGAGTTGCTCGAGGGGGACGCTCTAGACTATTAACTTGTACTAGTAGACATAATGCAAGTTAACTAAATTTGGTGTTGAAGATTTTGCTGCCAGCTCCTGTATGAGAGGGCTGGGCGGTTCTGACCTCCACAAAATTATACATGTTAACATCCAAAACGGAGATGTTTGTCCCCCTGTGTCTTGCAGAGTGGTGGAGTCACAAAAGTTAATTGCTGCTGTGAGTATGAACACGAAATTGAGCAGAAATATGTTCCATTTCGGGCCATCATTCTTGTATCAGGTTTATATTCGCGCAATACTGCAAAGAATCGTAATGAGCAATTATATCAAGCTGCTCGGCAGAAGACTTGACGTCTAGTTCTTCGCGATTGTTATCGAACAGACTCAAGATTGAGATCCAAGTAAATGCGGGGTGTCGGATGACTGTTTATTACTGTCACGGTGTTGCGCGAGATTTTGACTTTGAATGTGACGTCAAATCCTGCATGAAACCCTGTTCCGCGCGTCTTATACGCTGCAATAGGCCGTAACTGGCGAGTCTGTATGGGTGGCCCTTCCACAACGGCTGCCGGGCGGATGAGGTATCCGGAAGTCAATCATTCCATGCCCCGAACTCGAGCTGCAGCTACAGAAGGCGGAAAAGTTTGACGATGACGAAGGCGGGAAAGTGATCCAATCATTCAAGTTTTGAGAGGTGATCAGTGTTCATTCGCCCAGGCAATAACTGGAGGTATGCTGCCACGGACCCCACCCCTCAATTTTTCTCCCCCTCCCCCACACAAATCTTTTTCCTGTTTTTCTTTTCCTTTTCTTCTTTTTCCGCTTGACGCATTTCACCATTCCCTGCACCATTCTGTACCTGACCACGGCCTCATGTAGGCTCTTGGCAGTTCAGCCCTTTGTGCGGATCATAGATCGCGCAGAGTAGACATTTGTGGAATGGTTACCTAGGTAGTATGGATGGGGGTCAAATACGGGAGGCATACTCACCTGATACCTTTGGAGATAATAGAAGCGGCATCATTCTTGGCATTGTCGTCATATGCTGGGTACTGGCTACTACTGTCGTCACGCTTCGTGTCTACACGAGAAAGGTGCTTCTAAATCAAATAGGCACAGACGACTACTTTGCTGTTGCATCACTGGTTAGCCTTTCTTTTCCGTCAGTGAAGCTGGGGGCACTGCTGACTGTTTGACTCCTGCAGGCGTTGGTGTATTTATTGGGCATCGGAGATCTACTCAGTCTGTCACCTTTTCTTTCAGCATCTGATTATACATAGATACTGAGGTTGACCAGTAAGCAGTGATCAAGTATGGACTTGGAAGGCACATCTGGACAATCAACCCACCCGATTTTGTAACATACCTCAAGGTTAGCTGCCCCGTTGGTTTTGCCTTTATCTGCAGTCTCACTCCAATACTGGAAGACTAATTTTCTCACTTTGCTTGCTAGGTATTCTGGGTGACAATATTCGCATACACGTCGGCCATCTTCACAATTAAGATGACTTTCCTTTTCCAATACTACAGGATTCTTGGCATGCTTCTTCGCCGATATGTCTACACGTCCATCGTCGTCGGCGTCGGCGCCTGGTCCATGGCGATGATCCTACAGTGCTTTTTCCTCTGCCGACCTCTCGCTGGCTTCTGGGACAAAAGCTTGCCCGGAGTCAAATGCCTACCTGAGTTATCAACCTGGTTGGGCGGGGCCATTGGCAACATTTTGACGGACTTGCTGGTCTTTGCATTGCCCATCCCGATGCTGACCAAGCTGAACCTACCCGGGGTACAGAAGGCTGTGTTGCTAGGGGTATTCAGCCTGGGATTTCTGAGTGTGGCGCTAAGTGTCGTCAGGATCAAATACCTCAGGCTGAATCAAGACGATGTCAGCTGGTCGAACGTCCCCTTGACGTGTCTTTCGATGTCGGAATTGACCTTGGGCATAATATCTGCTTGCGTGCCCACTATGAGGAGGCTTTTCTTCAGGCCGGCGCAGAGAATGCTACCTGTTCATGCATTAGCCGGTGACAGCAATGCGCATTCTCGGCGTGGCCAGACGAGCGATAGCAATAGTCAGCGGGAATGGTGGTGGCATTGGTCAAGGAGGGGATTGACTGGCATCGAAAGAAGCAGTGCTTTTGGAAGTGGACAAGGATCCAGCGCACCTACGGCGTCGTAGCTCATCATATGAATCAAGTCTTGATTATTCTTGAGACTTCTCTCACGCGAATTCAACAACCTCTTTTCTCACAAATCTAAACCTCATTGTGTGAAAGATATTTTCATTGAAGGTATACTATGTACGGAGTGGAGTTGACCATCATAATTTGAACTGGAAGTATTTTCTTCGGCGCATATTGACTCAGGCAATATTCGTTCAAGATGCTTTGGGTAGGAAGGCCTCCACTTCAACCTCAACATGCAAGTCAGGTCGCAGCAGCTTATACACATCCACTCCTGTAAAAGTTGGCCGATTGGCACCAAAGTGCTCTATCATGACTCTATGAAGTACACCCCCAAAGCGCTCGTCCGTGTTGGCATGGAAGGAGCGGACCTAAGCTCAAGTCAGTAATTCGACCATGACGGCACAGAATACCAGATGGTAAGATGATAAAACTGACCTTGTATACATACGACCAAACCTCCTGTTTGGTGCCAGTAAGGCCGGCGGCCCGTAGAGAAAGCTCAATGTGCTCGAATGCTTCCTTGATCTCCTCCTCCAGATCTGCAGGTACAGTTCCCTGCGCGGTGAGGCCCACCTGACCACCCACGTGAATTGTAGACACGCCAGGGGGGATTACGGCGGCATGGGTCATTTTGAGGGTTTCCGAAATCTCCTCTCCAGCTCCTGGCCAGTTGAAAAACCTGACATTGTTGGCAGGAGCTGCTGTTTGGGGGACGAATTCAGGCATGTTGCGATAGTACAGATAGATGTTTATGAAGAAGGTAGGATGGTGTTTGATGTGTGTGGAATGAGAGGAGCTGAGTGGCTGCGTTCTGGCGCAAGACATTTTATTAAATATATCTGAACGCTCACATATCTACAATTATTCTAGCTGTATTTCTAATCATCTATCCTTTTTATAGAATAAACTTTCCGCTACTTGCCTGATTCATTGGTAGTGGAATGCTTGTGCTTAGAAACGCGGGCCAAGGCTCCCTCGGGAGACACATTTGTCAGCAGATAGACTCGGATATCAGTGCCACAAGTCAATAACTCCAGTGGATGTTGACTGAATTTTAACACCAAACCAGATGTAAATGACCTCGTGTCATGCGTCTAGGCATCATAGTTTGACTTGCATAACAATCCTCTCGATTTACATAGGAAGATTAAACGCTACAGGACATAACAGAAGTATCTCCAACAGAGTATTGAAAATACAAATAATACATAATACATAATACAAATACAAATACAAATACACAGATTTTCAATAATACAAATACAATACAAATACAAAGCTCAATAATATAAATACAAATACAAATACATTTACTATGGTATTATCTTGTATTATAATACAATAATACAAATACAGTATTATTAATACAGTATTATAATACATAATACAAATACAAGGCCTTTAATAATACAAATACAAATACAAATACAGTATTATTGTATTATGTATTAATTAATACATAATACAATAATACTGTCACTACTCTGATCTCCAAGTATAGAGCCAGCGGCCCCGTGGAGTCATCAATTCCGCCTTCCACGCAGCATCTACGCACAGAGGTATTGTGTTATATTAGAACAGGAGAGGCTCGTCTGACATGTGCACCTTTTTTAAGAGGCTCTTTAATGCATTTAGCGGCGCTAGGCAATTTTGAATCTTAGGTCGCACGCTCCCCTTGCAGCTAGCAGGTGCAAATGCCGCTAATAGCGGGTCCGTCTCAATGCTGTTAATGCTCTCACTACCCTCATCATATTCGGCATGTAGATTAGCCTCTAGATTTTCTTTAGTAAGAGGCAATGCCAATCTTTTAGAATGGGTTTTTTAAGGGAGGGGATCTAAGGAAAAGAAAGTAAATACTGATTCGATTAGTGAACGATTGTCTTATTTCCATCTGGGGCGCACTGACTTTGGCACGATTAGATGTTCCCGCGGCTGCGTATGTACTAATTCACTTCATGGGGAACTGTGCAAAGGACATTTCATCTAATACTACAATGGTATTATAAGGTTCTCGCTATGCTTTATCTACACCGTCCAGGGCAAAGTGGGTGGCAATATATATACACCGAAGTCATGACATCAATAAACCCTATCCCATGCACCAACAAAAGAAATAGCCCCTCCTGAGTCGTCCCGAGAAAGGACATGGACTCTACTCGTCATCCTCCAGCTCGATCTCCTTGCCGCTGCCCTCATACAGCATGAGGCTCGAGACCCAGCCGCCAACAGCGACTGCGCCGACGGCCCACCAGCTGAAGGCAACCATGCCCCAGTCCAGCCCGACGCCGTACCAGTAACCGCCGACGATGGGGCCCACGGTGCGGAAGCCGGCCGAGACGGACTGCCCGATGCCGTGGATGGTGCCCAGCACGGAGGGGTGCGGGCTGCAGTTGTTGAGCAGGATGATGCTGGCGGGCAGCGTCATGGTGCGGGCCGAGGTGTGCAGGAACAGGATGAGCACGATGCCGAACCACAGCACGGTGGACGTCGTGGTGGTGCCGTCCTCGGACGTGGACTGCGGCATCACGGCCAGGAAGGGGGCCAGCAGGTACGCCACGGGGAAGATGATGAGGAAGTAGCGGAACGACCGCAGCGTGCCCAGGCGCGCGTGCACGGGAGGGTACATGACCACCTG
This sequence comes from Diaporthe citrichinensis, assembly GCA_014872995.1. NCBI lineage: Eukaryota > Fungi > Ascomycota > Sordariomycetes > Diaporthales > Diaporthaceae > Diaporthe > Diaporthe citrichinensis. Next base: position 113,109 of record JADAZR010000079.1, on the reverse strand, counting down.
CAGCAGCATGCCCAGGACGCCCAGGATGGAGGTGGCGTTTCCGACTGTTGATGCGGGCATGCCGAGCCCGCCTGCGAACCAGAGGAGGTTGCGCTTGCCGATGCCTGCTGTGCCGCGGGACTCGATCTCGGCCGCGGTGGGGATGTTGGACTCGACGTGGGCGGGGATGAAGCCGGGGCGGGGGGACGACAGGAACAGGGACCAGATGTTTGTGAAGGCGCCGAGGTGGAAGTCGTAGAAGGCCTGCGAGAGCAGCGTGCAGATGACGTTCTTGGTCCACAGGCGGCTGAAGGGCAGGACCTTGCGCTTCTTGGGCTCGACGACGGACGGGGCCGGCTGCGGGTTCTCGGACTTCTCGTCGAGGCGGAGCTCCGAGTAGCCGGTGCGCGAGTGGTAGACGTAGTCGAGGGGCCGGCGCAGGACAAAGGCCTTTGCGCGCGCGACGGCGTACAGGCCCGGGTCGAACGAGTTCTTCTTTCCCTTGGACGTCTCCTCGAGGCCGAAGAAGACGGCGAAGAAGGTGACGAGAAGGAAGACGGCGTTCATGATGGACGGCAGGGCGAAGGGGTACGCCTCGATCATGGGCGAGTAGAGGGGGCCCTCCGGGCCGAACCAACCGGGCAGAGTCATTGCTGGGTCCGCCAGCCAGCCGCCGATGATGGGGCCGAGGATGCCGGCGACGTTGAAGCTCATGGGCAGGATCAGGAACGCCCGGGACTGGTACTTCCTCTCGACCGTGATCTCGGAGATCATGGTGCGGATGATGCCGACCAGGCCGTTGATGGAGCCAGAGAAGATGCGCCACGCCATGGCGGCGGCGAAGCTCTGCGAGAAGCCGTATCCAAAGCAGCCGATGGCCGTGCCTAGGGTTCCGATCAGGAGCACCATCTTGCGGCCTCCCCACCACTTTGACGAGTCGGCGGCCTTGCCCCAGGCGATGGCGGTCAGGACCTGGGCTCCGGTGAAGCAGCCAGTCAGGAGACCGGCTTGAGCTGATATTTGAGAGTCGGAGAGAATTGCCTCTGTAAAGTGGTCAGTATAAGGCAGTTAGCTGACGAGTTCAAGGTGTTGCTGGACATACCTGCGCCGCCAGTCTGGATGGTTCGCTGCTCGGCCATGTGTTTCAGCTGGTAAAAGACGTACGCCTGCAGACTAGCAACCTGCAGGAAGTCGACGAACCGGCACATGAACAAGATGAGCAGCTGGCCCTTGTGAGGCAGCGACATCCAGGTGACGTGTTCCGGTGCAGCCTTCTTGCCCTCTTCCTTCTCGATATCCCTCGACAGGAATGGGGCGTTCTCCTTTGCCATATCGTCCTCCGAGTCGAAGTACCTCTCACGCGGACTACTTGTGGGGTCGAACACTGTGACGGATGAGGAAGACGATGCAACCCCGGGCGAAACCGCTCTCTTAGCGTGTTCTTGGTTCAGAAATGTGTCGAAGTCTGCTTCACTCCCGAACTCGCCCTTCTCGTTCACGGACGACTCTTGCATGATATCAAATTGGCCCGGTGGTGCCAGCTCGCTCTGTTGTGAGTGAGCTGGGGTTGTTTGTTGTGCCATGTTAGTCAGTGTGGGAGCCCGCTCCTCCTGCTCTGGCTGATTATGGTGTTGATTGGTATAGCGTGAGGGAGTGATTCTCTGAATTTTGAATTCTGAGAACTCCCCTCTTATCCTTTGCGTTTGGTCAGATTGCGTGCACTGATATTGTAAATCCTTAGCGAGTTTCTTAGTGGTATCAGTAACGATGCTAAGAGGTAACAAAAAAAGGAAACTGATTCGAAAAGCGTATAACAGAGACTGAGTGAGTGTCGTAGAATGGTATGGAGTTGAAGGAATGACAAGCCGGGAATATCGACGGCAGAGATGATGTTGAAGAGGCAACTCGGAATGTACAAAAGCAGGATGGCTGGAAATAGAAATGGAAGGTTGGAAGACGAATGTGCAGGCGGAGCACAAGTCGACGCCGACAAGCGGCAAAAGCTTTGCGTGTACTTACTCGAAAAGCCACAGTCTGCGTGGAATAAAATGGGCCCCCGGCTGTTGGCTGTGACGGGCAATCAATCTCAGTCAATCCCTGGCGAGACGACCGGGTGATAATCAGGGTCACCAGATGAAAACAATCAGAAAACAATGGGAACTGGTGCAGACAAAGCAACCGGGGCCTGGGGGGGAGAAGACAGGGAGGGAAGGTACTGTATCTGAGCGTGTGTACCCCTGACCCGGGTTGTCACCCTGGATCACCGATGATCGACGACCCGGCCTTCCAAGCGTGGGAGGGTGCCTCTCTTCTCGGTCGTCGGCCCCACTGCCTCAAAGGGATCCACCGGAGAAAATGACTGCAATTCCCCACAAGACCGGGCTGCTGTCATCCACTCGCATTGCCGAGTATGGCAGTGGAGGAAACAGGACCGGGTACTCCAGATTCTGAATGGGCAACGGAACAGGACGATGAGATCAACCTCGCCCGCTTCAGGACACTAGGGAGCCTGTCAAAGGCCCCTCATGCCCCTCCGAGACCTTCTCGGCGCCGACCAGGAGGCCGTTGCACCAGACATCTACTGCATCGGCAGCATTTTCGAAGCTGGACTTGTCATCGGCCGCGCACTCATCTTACAGCAATCCTTCGCCCTGTGACTTTGCCCTGTGTTGCTCACGGGCCAGATCAACCAAGATCTGGCCCAGAGGGGAAGGGCATTACGCGTTGCGTGGGTTGTTGACAGGACCCTCTTTTCCCGCCCCGTTTCCTTTTTAATCCTCCATGCGCCAGGGAAAGGGAAGCAAGCAAAAAGACTCGAGAGCCCGCACAATGACGAAGCCTAGTCTCGGTACCAGCCACTATGTATTTTACCACACCGCGAATCGAATCTGATATCGGGCTGCTCATTTTCGCGGAGCGCCACATCCCGTCGGCCAGCGAAGCCATCCCGCGTTTCGCGGCGTTGAGTCGTGAATTGTGATGTCTGGCGACCCCCTACCTATTGTGAAATTGCCATGTAGAAAAAGGAAACACTGCTGACCCAAGGCCTTGGTATTGGATTATGCTGTGATACCTAGCATCCTGTCATCATGGCGGCGTGGGCCAAGGCGGCAGCCAAGGCGGCTGTTCCTGCTGCAGAGTTTCCAGTATACTATGGTCCTGTCAGGCGGTCCAGCACGGCCGGCCGACTTATTCATGTTCAAGACGCGCCCGAAATGTGCAGGACCGGATATCTGGAGTGTGCAGCCTTGAGCCCGTGCTGCAGCCCCTCCACGCGGTCTCCCCTTTTGTGCCCACAAATGGGGGCCCCTGATTCGCGCTTACCGACCTTCCGATCAGTCTTGGAATCTTGATATGCCCTGTGGTGCCCAGTAGGAGTCGCTGGGGCGGCAGCCCGGGAGTCGGGTTGGCCCACTGAATCGGTATCAGGGCTGTCGGGTCGGCTGCGGCTAGACGCTTGCCGTTTCACTGTGGCGTCCTTGGATCCTGGGCTCTGCAGCTGACAGGCGGGCCGGCGCCTACGGCCGTTGGGACCGTGGACGCGAGGCGATCAGCAGTAATCAGGAGGTCGAGGATCTGATTATCTCTAGATGGGGGGCTCATTTGGGGGCTGCAGCCGGAAGTCGGGAGGGCTCCCTCTTTGAAACATCCTCGCCAGCCAATCCATCAGTCAATGTCACAGTCCGGCCTGTTCGTCCATGGCGGAACTGGGGGCCCGCAATGTCCCCAATGTCAAGCTTTCCATGATGGGAGCTTGAGAATTTACAGTACAGGTCAATGCAGAGGCAGTCTCCTGTCGTAGTTGGCTGTCCCGTGGGATGAACGGGATGGTCGAGCCTTGGCAACACCAGTTCTCTGCGCGGCCATTGGAAAGCTGATGAAACCTAGCAGCCCTATCTTAGCATGGTCGCTCCCCTGTCAGAAGGTGGTGTGCACGCCTGCTGCTGGGCCATCCACCACACCAGCACACATGCACTATCAGGCTATCGTGACTGGACGACCAGACTGCAGTACCTGCGCACATGCAGACCACCCCCAACGCCGACCGTTGCACCTATCTCTCTCCAGCAGCTGGTGATCGACCGCCAAGAAATAAGGTAGGCAAGCGAGATGACAGGCTAAATATCCGCCATGTCGCAGTAAACTTCCGCAGCTTCCTCCTTGAGTCTTGCAAGCGAGCCGGGAACCGGATATGCTCGGCCGCCGGGGGGGTTTCCTTGAAGAGAAGCGACTGACCGCCGTCGTATACCGCCGTCGTATTTACGAGCAAGACGCGTGGATGACAGCGGGCGGCGGCTGCTCTGCGTCTCATGCCTATGACGACTCGTGGCCGCATTTCTCTTTTTTTGGCATGTTTGTCACACACAGACAGAAATGCCATGTTCTTGTAGGCCTCCAGCGGGTCCTGGGCTGTGTCCCGAGGCTACGGGATGGGCCTGTCACGGTCGGGCTTTAGGACAAGATGGGTTTGAACGCGACACCCGATGTTGAGTTGGGACGAATTCAATTCATCGACAGGTTCAGCCTCAATGTTCATGCAAGCAGCACTCACGCAGGGGCTTACGTAGACCCCTGGCCCTGATGTGGACCGGGCACAGGCTTTCAAGGTCCGGGGTAGCAGCCTGTCTGCCGATCAAAGTCGTCCATTCCGGGTGGGTTCTTTGACGACTGGATGACGCTGACGATGCCATTTTCGATCTGACCCAACCGATGGGGTCTCTGGCAAAAAAGTCCAAGTTTCAACTTATGGCCGAAAGTGGGAATTTGTTTCAACCTCCCGCTCAATTCTCTCGAAACATGTGAACTGACAGTCCAATTTCGAGGTCAATGCCAGGTCGGCGGGCTACCTTCTTATTCGAGGGCGGTTGCTGGTCATGATCATCCTCATCACACATCGGAGGATTCTTTCACTCAATCACATACAGTGGACGAGGAGCCGTCTCATATATCAAAAGTCTTGGCAGCCCGGAAGCCGGTTTATGGACAAATTCGATTCCCACCACCGACCACTCTCATCAGCCCACCCCCCGACTTCCGAGATTCCAGACTAGGAAATGGTCCCCACAGCCCGAGGACCCACTTTCAAGCGACAAATCTGCAGTTTGTGCCTTCTGGAACCCTTCTGCAATCAACGTGAGAGAGGGAACAGACTAGGGCTAGCCTAGCTCGTCTAGTCGTCAGCCTTCGCCGTTGACATATGGACCACGATTGTGATTGCGAGGCAACATGCACACGCCACGCCAGGTTTCAACGCGATCTCGAATCGCATCCCATCTCAGGGGGAGGCGACGAAAATTATGGGTTTGGGCGAATCGAGGACCGGACCGTCGAGTTCAGGCGGTCCCACCGGCCAACAATCGCAGTCTGTGTCCAGCCACTCCAGATATCAGACGATGACGCTAGTGGCCCAAGTATTATCACAGCCATGGAATAACACCTCGTGCCATGACTTGGACACCGCCGTGTTGGCGTATCTTTTCTGCGCCAATGAGGCAACCAGAAATTTCTGTCGTCGAGACGAACACCTGCCCAGGAACTACTAATGCACTCCCATGTGTGCAGGAGATAGAGTGCCAGGATAGGAAATGGTGGCGTACTTGTCGTCGTCCTTCGTCCAGGATGTTCAGCCTACTACACAGCCCTGTGGTAGCCCGAGGATGCCAGTTCCTGGGCACAGAACGGGAATCCAATGTAAGCGTGCAGACACGGCAGCAGAGCCCACACCTTCCCGTACGAGGCGATACGTTGATATTCAGGGATAGACAGGGAAGCAGAAGGTGCACATTACCCGGCCTGTTGACTCTCGAGCCGCAAAGAAACAAAATGGATATGGGACCCACTTGGCCGATCTCCATTCTCTCCTGACCCCCTTGTTCATGTCCGTTGGTGGAACTCTCTATTTCTTAACTCGCCTGCTCCTCCTTCTCGATGCTCCATCAGGTCGATGCTTCACTAGCTTATATCTTCTCTCTATCTCTTGGGTCTTGACGAACGAAGGCGTACACAAATATCCAGACGCCTTCTATTACTGCATACACTGGTGCGAAAACATCGACCAGATACACACTCGTTGTTCATATCATTCGATTCATCGTCCTTCCTTCTAGACTGTTCAAGTCCAATTTCCACCTCGAACTCCTCCCAAGATACCTGTACAACAACAACTATCATCACAATGTACACCGAGGTCCCACAAACAGAGAAGACAGGGCAGCAAGTGGCCAAGCTGCCCTGCTACGCCGACACATACTCCCGCAAGCCCATCACAGACATCTTCACAAAGGACACCGATGTCGACAAGCGGGGACGCAAGAGGACAGTGCCAATGAAGGTTCTGCTGCTGGCAGTCGGAAGAACAGGCACAGCTTGTAAGCCAAAACCCTCTCACCAGATCTGGGCTAGCGGGGCCCCAATGTTCCAAACAGTGGATACTAACCGGTACTCGCACAGCTATGCGCGCGGCAATGCAGCATCTCGGCTACGTCGAGACGTACCACATGATGTGCGCCTCCATCGAGAACCCGCCAGACGCCCTGCTGTGGCACGACGCCCTCGTGGCCAAGTACTTCCCCGAGCGGTCCCCGCTCCCCGAGGGGACGATCCGCACGCGCGAGTTCTGGGACCAGCTGCTGGGCAACTGCCAGGCCGTGTGCGACTGGCCGGCGTGCGCCTTCGCCGAGGAGCTGATGGAGGTGTACCCTGAGGCCAAGGTGGTGCTGACCGGCCGCGACGTCGACTCGTGGCACAAGTCGACGCTGCCCACCGTCTACTGGCGCGCCACGGACCACGAGCTGCGCATGCTCTCAAACACCTACCTCCCCTTCGGCCTCTCCGGGTCCTGGGCCGCCCAGATGTACTACCCCATGCTCAAGATGTTCTTCGACACCTTCTTCGAGGGCGACTTTGTCCACCGCGGCAAGGACGTCTACCGCCGCCACTACGAGAAGTGCGTCCGCCTCGCCACCGACGAGGGCCGCAACCCGGGCCGCCTGCTCGAGTTCCGCGTCCAGGAAGGGTGGGAGCCCCTGTGCAACTTCCTCGGCGAGCGCATCCCCAAGGCCCAGAAGTTCCCCAACGTCAACGACGGGTCGGACTTTGTCTCCCGCAGCCGCAGGAGGAACAGGAACCAGATGATGAACGTCGCCATTCGCCTGCTCATGTGGTGGGTCGTCGTCGGCTTCGTGTGCTACGTCCTCATGGGCATGTTGACTGCTTAGAGAGAGATTTACTTTCTGCTCTTTCTACAAGTTGTCGCTGTTGGGGTTGGCGCATCTGATACCAGTGCGTTGCGTGCTTTATGGGCCTTGGTTTAATGATATCACTGAGTATACTTGGTTTACTTGATGGCGTTTGGGTCTCGGGGGCATGTCGAGGTGGTGGCATCCTAAGCCAACCTGCGAATACAAATCAGGGGTTTGATGAGAGATTTTCTCATTTGGATTCAAATTCACAGGCTCCCTGTTATTTACAGTGGCAGCATTATCTGTACATAGATTCTTGAACTACATCGGATTTACACAAACTTTCTTCGCTACTCCAGCGCAATTCTTTAGTGTGCTCGCTAGCAGGTGACTATTGATTTGACGACATTGAACGATTTGGCCCCCATTCAAAAGTGCCTTACTCCTGTCCTCGCGTACCGAAACATCCCCGGATCGTTGGATCCACCTAGCAGTGGAGTCGCCTAAGAGTGATCTCATTCCAGACTGCTCTAGGCGGCGGGTCATCCGGTTACCATCCATCGGTGAGCGCGAAGACTAAAGGTATTGGCCCAGATTAAACTCAAAGAACGTTCGATGTCAATGGTGATAGGATGAGATGAGCTGTGCAAGCCGCGTCACGGTGGTTGAATGCCCGCGCCTCCCAAGTGCTGCTTGCGCAATGCATGTGGGTCCCTCGAGATGCATTTCTTCTCATGTGGGTTTCTCCCACCTTCCGGTTTTTGTGGCCAACGCAGAGTCACACAGTAGCCATCAAGACAATCAAGCAGTCTTCACGAAAACCATTCATTCTTGCAACATGTTTCGATGCTAGAGTTGGCGTCTATCAACATCTGCCACAGGATAGCGACCAGACCGACGACCGGCTCCACCCGCCGAAGTCGATCGTGTCACGGAACTGAGAGAGCGTGGCAATACATAAACCGGCCTTCGTAAGAATCTCCTTGATACAGCACTTGTAGGAGCGGTCTGCAAGATTTCAATAATTGTCTACGTATTGGTGGATTGGTGCTTTGAATGTTTTCAGCCCGTCGAGGCTTGTTGTTCTGGGGTTTTGCCTCTGGACCCTCTGTTTCCTCGTTTCATCTTTGCGATCCGAAAAGCTCACTGCCTCAGGGGGTCCAACCAGTATGATGTGCACATGTATGACGTTTCGAGCTCCCGGATTGTAGCAGGTCCAACATTCTGCTCCACGCCGCTTTAACGAAGGAGGGCAGACGCTTGGCAGATGCGTAGTTAGACCTCCCACGGCGCAGGGCACAGCCCTTTTCGATGCAGATGCCGTCCGGTGTTTGCATACATTCCAGTGTGAACTCAGCAGGATCGCGTCTTTGCTGGAGTAATTAAGTGACAATTTACTTGCCCGTCAGGTGCTTGCTCAAAATCGGTAATGTGATACGCAGGGCACCCAGAGATAGGACTCCTCACGCAGCCACGGATGCAGATAACACTGGGTTCTTTCTGTACCCTGGTTAACTGGAAGCTTTTGGCATTGCTGCATCCATGAATGCAATTGCGGTTTTTGGTCTACACTTGCACCACATAGCTTGTATGCCATGGCAGAGGTATGGGCAGAGACTCTGTGAACTTGAATCATTACGTTTGGCTCTCCGGAGAGATGGCTCGGCCGAGAGGAGGTTACGCCGAAGTCAACGTTTTATTCGAAGTGACAATTTGCAGTCAACCAACTTAAAAGCACCCGAGCCGTTACACAACTGCATGGGCACCGATGGCGGCCATGCCCTCGACCAGGTTACGCGCGGCGGCGACGTCAGAGAAGTCGAGGCGCTGGTCAACGCCCTTCGGATAGAGCTTAAACGCCAATGTGACAAGGTCGACGTCCCTGCTTGCGCTGGCCGTGGCACAGAGGCAGCCCTCTAACCGGCCACATGACCCCAGGGCGGGGATCATTGGTGATCACCCACCACCATTACCTCCAACCTTCTCAGTTTGTGGACACTATGATCAGGCACTGCTAGAACAATCAGGATGGAATTTGAGACGAAGAAGACAAATGATGCCTAAACCGGACCAAATGGACCAGGAAGCGAAGTGACTTGCTGACTCCATGGATTACCAGTGTCTAGGTGCTGTACGGCACTGTAGGTTGAGCCTGTACGGACCATGATCTCCCTGGGGCGGTGGATAATAACTTCGCGGTGGTTAAGACGCGCGAGATCGAACCGCAATAGACTCAAATTTGCTTTGCATTCAAGGCTACCGTCGAGTGACTTTTGACAGGATAGGGGTTACTAGAGTATTCGCACTCATTTCCCTCTGCACTGGCATCTCACTCTCAGACAGGAGTCCGCGGTGTCGCCGTGAAGAGTAGACAAACTACAGATGAGGAGGGCCGGCAGGATCAATGCCGAGGCTGGCTACATTCACTACTGATCTCCAAGGGTGGTCAACGGCGACCGATTCTGGCTCGCCGTTGGGCAACCATGGCCACGGTATTCGGATATCGCTTGGTGGATCCTGAGAAGAAGCCTGAGCCTTGCTTGACTACTGCTAGCAAATCAAGTGTGCTGGCCAAAAGATCAGAACAATCGGCATTGAAAACCCCAAGCAGTATATAAGACCTTTGCCGTCGCAGGTCCCGGAAGAATGCCACATTCTAACTCATCTCATACACTGATACGGCAATGAACACTGAACTGCTGCTTGTCAAGGCCGCAGCTGGAATGAGTGCAGTCAGGTTGTGCAATATCGGTGGTTGTCAGATCAGGCTGACGGTGCACTCGGAAGTGACTCACGCGGTAAGTGTGGATAGCCTGGGGCACGGGTATCTAGGTACCTTGGTAACCACTTGAGCCTTGCAACAAGATATAAGAAAACTTCTTCTCAATGTTCCATTAACTCATCTCTCACAAGCAATGCATTGGCATCTCTTCTACACAGTCACGTCTTCCTCAATCACTCAGCCATGGCCAGCCCGGCAGTAAAAGTCGCAATCACTGCGACCCATGTGGTACAAAGACAGCACCAAATCTCACTACAGGAACCATTTCTCTTGGGACCCCTTGACCAACTTTTCCATTTCGCCACACCTGTCGCAGCGGTGTGGTTCTATGAATCCTCATCTGCCAGTCTGGTGCCGCTGGAAAGGTTGCACAAAGCCATCAGTCGTCTCCTCGACTATTATCCTCACTTGACGGGCCGACTGCATATCGATCCTAGCACCGATGTCCGCTCCGTGGACAGACTTGGTACCGGTATGCACCTGATAGAAGCCCGCTGTGACGCTTCATTTCGATCTTTCGCCGGCAAGTCGTCAAAGTCGGGTCCGGAATTCAACACATTTGATTTCCCTGGATACGGCAATGCGCTGCTCTCACCATGGGACCTTAGTCTTGACGGCGCGCAGAAACAACCCCTCTTCACTATCCAACGAACAGAGTTTGCTGACTCTGCCGTGGCCATTGGGATGAGGCTGTCCCACGTAGTCAGCGGGGCCAAGGGCTTCCTCGGCCTATACCAAGATTTGGCAGAGATCTATCGAAAGATAGACGACCTGGCAGCCGAAAGTGGCTCGGTTGAGTTGGCAGCGCCGCCTCGTTTACATCCATTCATGGTCGAGCAGATGCGGCACATGGACACAAAGGAGAAGAATAAAGCACTGAGTGAGCCCCCAGCAGATTACCCACTGCGTGATCGTCAGCCGACTGCTGCGACCCCCGACGAATGCAAGGGCCAAGATGGGTCCCAGCGGGAGCTGAGAAAAGACCCATTTGTAGGACGAGGCCTCCGTTTCTCGGCCTCGGCGATAGCTATCCTCAAGCAGAAGGCGGTTGATCCAGATGATAGCAACTCCCGGGTATCCTCTTTCACCGCACTGACAGCACACCTCTGGCAGCGCATACACAGAGCCCGAGTTGCACACGCCAAGACGCTCCCAAAAGATGAGAGATCCGCCTACTCAAAATCAATTTATGGAACCAGTGTGGATTTCACGCGCCATTTCGGACTGCCTAAGGAGTCATTTGGAAATACCTTCGTCTCACGCGTTGTGGAGCTAGACTCAACGAAGCTGGAACAAGCAAAGCCCTGGGAGATCGCAAAGATCATCAAAGACCTGGTCCGCTACGTCCCCCTGGATGAGACTCGCAAACTGGGGAGTTGGATCGCGGCTCAGCCGAAAAAGTCGGATATTCAACTTGGCTTCAACTTTAACACCCCAACCTTACTGATCACGATCGGGTGGCACTCCTTTCCCCTCTATTCGGGCGCCGAACTCGACGTCCCTCCTGCCTTTGCCACCCCAATTTTCATGGAGTCCCTGTCCCCTGGTATGGTGTGTTTCGTGGAGTCTAAGGACAAGGATGGCGGTCTCGAAGCCATCGCGTCCTTGACGGCTTCAACCTGGGAGTTGCTTGATGCAGATGAAGACTTCATTACTACATGGGATAGGATAGAGCGATAGAATTAGCTAGAACTCAATAGCATATTGCCACAAATGTTAGACAGGACTAATGAGCTGAAGGAGATTATTCACTCCACCCTGGTCACAGTGAATAGCAGCCGACGGCTATTGTCGTCCTCAACAGGGCTGGAAGTGTTTATACCAATCATGTCCATGGTTCCCTCGACCCTCCATCGCGTGTCCGTCGCCTCACCGGCCCGGTCCCACAGCACCGCAAAGGTCGCAACGTCGTGGCGGTAGCTGGAGCTGCCCTCCTGTATGGCAGCCACGTCGCCTGGGGCTACGCTGCCGATCTGCCTGCCCACAATAACGCCCCCAGGCCTGACGAGCGGCGCGATCTGCTGCGCGGCAGCCTGCTGCTCAGCCAAGGGGAAGAGATGGAAGAAGGCGCTGCAGTGCACGACGTCTGCGCCGCGGGCCCGCAGCCCCGCCCATGCCGGATCAATGTCCCCCGCGAACACGTCCGCGACGATGAAGCGTGCCCGCAGCGTGTCTCGGTCGCGGAACAGCTCGTAGCCGTGCTCCATCAGCGCGCCGGCGATGTCGACGCCGGTCAGGTTCTCGGAAGGGACGCCGTCTTGTGCTAGACGGCGCAGGTCCTGGCCGAAGCAGCACCCGATGTCCAGGTAGGCCGCGCCGGGCTGCTTAAGGCGCTCGACTATGGTGGTATAAAGTGGATGGGTGTGCAGCGTTAGGATGGTGAAGCGGTAGAGCCCGATGCATGGGTACGGATTGGACGCGAAGCCGCGCTCTCGCTTTTTCAGACCGAGACAGTTAGACTTTTGTTGTACTCCTGTACCTATGTTCATTGGTAGGGTCACTTTGGACTTGCTATGTTGTTTATGTGCTTGACCACCTTCTCGCTGGGCACCTTGGAGTAGTTCTCCAGGAGGTCACGCATGGGCTGATTGATCGCGGTGAGGTCTTCCTGGTACCAGCCCCTGTTACGCTCTGGGTGTGATGTCTCGTTGGTGGCTGCCATGATTGGAAGACAGTCTAGTGGTGACTATTTTTGATACGGCGTTGTTGATAAGTGTCAGAGGCGGAGCTTGGAAGATTGCTATGCCAGGTAGACAAAACCCATCCCTCGTTTGACTTTCCGAGCTGATGTTGCCATATAACCCCGGGGCAAGTCTTTCAAGCCACATCTGGAGTGAAGAGAACCAACAGAAATGATACATCAGTATGATCAGAAGCGCCTCCAGCTGCATATGTAATATACGCCCTTCCGGGTGATCAAGCACGCTAATTGATCTTTATGCCATAGCTGGACCAGGGTCGCAGATCAGCGGCAATGCTGTCAGCACACCAACAGATGTACCTAGAAATTTGGTTACTCAACCAACAAATAGTTTTTGGCAAATTTTGTGGGCATACGCTGTTGGCCCCGTTCTTGGTATTTCGGGCGATAGTGTACCTGCAGACCGTAGCCAACTTCGACACCGGATCATCCAAGGAGCAGCACACTTTATCACTAGACAATATACCACCAGTATGTACGTCTTGCTGTGCTGGGTTGCAAAGCTTTTGTCCCTCAGTCCAAACAGTTCATTTATTAGTTTTCATTGTGAGCCTACGCATTTGTCCTCCTTTCGGCCCAATATTTGCGGTATCTCCCTCTACTCTAGCTATGCTCAGATAGATATCTAAACAAGAAACTGAGCAAAAGAATCACCACGGAGTCCAAACGATTGTGTTTTGCATCTTTACTAATTGCAGATGACCATTTGCCTTCCTAGGGCTTACACTATAGTACTCGAATTCACTTTGACATCCCTCATGACCTGGATATCACCGAGAGACCTACCGGGGTGTTGCTGCATTATCCGGCTCTCAACGGTCACCGCAGCCGCCGGGTGATGGATCAAGTTCACACCGTCCAACTCGACATATTGCTGCAGCCTGCCGCCGCCACCTGCTCCAGCCGAGTCCACCGTTGTGGTGCCGCCCCAGCCTCCAGCCCTGCGCAAGGTACTTGCCGTGGGCGCCATATTTGGAGTCCAAATGAGAAGCCTGGGACGCAGGTTGTGGAATCCAGCGTCCTGCTGGCGGTACCAGCCTTCCCTGACGCCCGTGCTGGCCTCTATTCCGGGCCTCCGCGTGCGGCCTCTCAGAAGCACCCCGAGCTCCGGGAAGCTCACGCAGAGAATTCCCGTTGTCAACTCGGCTAGCCTGATGGATTTAGCGATTTGCGTCAGAGAGTTCCATCTTTTCGTTCTATGCAAGTCTATTCAACCCCCCCCCAGGGGCTGTGTAGCACTGTAGGAGGAAAGAGGTAGATGGTAATCAACTCACCCCCACATAACTATCTCAGGCTGGACCCAAGTCTTGTCTGGATTGTTGGTGCTTCGTAGACGTACTATGGAACCCACAAGGCTGAACACAGGAGCGCTAGCAGATGGTCAGCTGACCAGCTAGATTTTGCGCAATTGACGTGAGGCCTAGCGTTGATGGATACTCACCACATACCGAACGTGAATGCAAAAACGACGCAGGCCTTCTTCTTAAGCTTCATCCTCAGGTTCCAGACTCGCCCGAGGGGCAGCAGAACAATGATGAAGTCAGTCACCGTATTAAAGATGCCACTGACATTGAGCAGCATGTACGTGTCGATGCAGTGGCCCGGGATGGATTTGTCCCAGATCTTGGCCCGTGGGACGCACTCCCATATTTTGGTGATGGTCGTGGGAACATAGAACATAATCGTGAGGATCATGAGCGCGACGACGGTGATGTCGAAGGGGCTTCGCGGGTATATCGAGAACATGCGCCGATACAGGCATAAGATCGCGAGCTTGGCTATGCAGATCGTGAAGCCGTACAAGATCCTGGCCACGTTAAACCACTTGACAGTATTCAAGGATCATATTAGTATCTTGTCGGCTTGTCTTTCGCAAACTGTCCTCTCCCATACACTTTACTACAGACGAACGAGGGATTAATTCCCTTTACGTACATAATATGCCTCGCCGACTTGGGTGGGGGTCATATCCCACTGATGTTTGCCGCCGTGGTGTGCCATAGTAGCGGCCCCAGTGCCACAGAAGGCGACGGTACCAATCTGAACTGTTAGCCTGAAGTTTCGTGGTTCTGTTGAGTTACTCCTATGTCACCTAACTTAATCTACACTTACCCAAGCAAGAAAGGTGAGCCCTGATCTGTTTGTCAGCCGGGCGTCTCACCCTTCACCCAAGTTCTGAACACTGAGGGGGCGGGGAATTCCTCACAGTCCTCGTCAATCCATTGTCGCTTAATCCAGATCCTGACATAGGTACGCAAGAGGAAGAACACGGTAGTTAGCGGAATTGCCACGCCTATAGCAATATCCATTACCCCCTTTCGCGACGCCGGCTGGTCGAAATTGGACGCGGTGCCTGGAGGGGGTGGCATCGCGGGTGTGGGGGTGGCGTTGCTAGTTGTCGTCGCCATCGTTTCAGCCGTGGTTCAGCTCAAGGGACACAGCCGTCTCGTAGAACTATTGGGGAGCAAGAAAAGGAAGAAGACGCGGAGGACAGCAGATCACTTTTTCTAGTACTATCGTTGCGAGGATATATCATGACGCAGCGAAAGGATCGTGCCGACATTACGCAATCCTTGCCGTTCTCTGCAGTCCAAACTCGTAAGACGTTCAGCACAGTTGCCTTATTACCAGTATGTGAAGAAGTAGAAAGTTTGCCCAGCTGGATGGAGGACCACTTTCGGGCTTGGAGGCTTTCTTGCAGATTCCTGTTGCACAAGAGGAGGTGGGCTGGCTCCAGGCGAGGTCGGCGTTGCACATTGTAATTAAACACTATGGGAGTGTCCAGTAAGATGCCACATCTGCGTCAAGCCAGAAACTAGAACGCTGCTAATGCCTGTCAACCTTGGCTGGATAGTACGGGCTGACTATGTGAAGATGGAGCGCGGCCCATCGAACCACCTAAGACACATACGCTCGGCTAAAACATACCAACTAAAGACGATCGACCACCCCAGGCCAACTACCCAATGGTGCAGACGGCGTGCAGATGCCATGATGCGGGCAGAAGACTGTCCCAAGCATCAGCGAAACAAAGCTTGGTTCCGATATGCAGACCCGGGAGCGAGGTACGCAACAAGTGCCCAATCGCCGAATGGATGGGAGGAATATTAATATTGAGTAGCATCGCAAAGGTCAATGGGTGCATTTTCATCTTCACCGGCCGACTGAACAGGCAGGTTCGACATGTTCGATCTATGCAGGTCAGCAGGATTGGACCCCACGACGCGATGAAGCCTAATTCTGACAGTCAGAGTAATTGGTGTCACAAAACAAGACACGCTCTTGCCCGTTAAGTGTCACAGCTATCATGGTTAGCGATCGACAGGATCTGCACCTTCTTGGAAATTCCACTAGAACCCTTGTGCAAAGCAGCCTGCCCCCCCCCCCAAAAGAAAACACTTCAAGGCCAAAAGGTTGACGTACACATGTTTTTCAGTCAGTTACACACTGTCAGCCGCATCACACAGAATCGACACCCCTTACCTCATCTCACACAGCCACCTGGTGGATGAACACGAGGACATCGATGTGACAAACGTTCCAAGTGGTTGCGATCACGCTGAGCCTTAAGCTAGAGCCATGGGGTCGGCGCTAGAGCCTCCCCCATGCACAAGGCGAAGCTGCTTTGGAGGATTCCTTGGCCCCTTCTGCTTACACTGTGGTCGCCCACGTGGTGGCCAGCAAGCCGCTCAGAGCCGCTACCCGTCCCTCCAAAACCATCTCGTCTGACCGCTATAGTAACCCATATCTATATTGACAATACCCTCACCATGGGCTTGCCGACAAGGCTGGGCCTCGTTGCCAACCAGTCGGACCCCGCGCTCAACATCCTTCTTTGTGGTCAGATAACATGGGGGCGGATGGCGCAGATGGATGGAATCTTAGAGCAGCGAAAGGCCTTGTGATGCGAGAATGTGCTCAAAAGAAAAAGGAATGAAGGCTACACTTTAGGGGCGGAAGAGTCAAGGAAATGGAGTTGTATATAATAGAGGAAAGAAGAAGATCAGAAGATCCGTGTCGCAGCCAGACTGACCATCAAACAAAGCCTGGACGACCTTGGGACAATCTCTACAGCTGTTAGCTATCTCTGAACATCTGCACCATCCATTAGACCAATTTCCGCTGCAGAATATCAATATGAGAAGCTCCCGTCTATTCAACCTTGCCTTCTTCCTGGCTGCACAGAAGTCAGTGCTGTCTACCAAGCTGAACGTGACTGTGCTCGGCACCGCCAATGGCCAGTCGCGGTTCGAGTGCTGGGAGCTGGCCGCGCCCTTCGTCTCATCGACACAGCCTGGGGTCATCGGCAGCCATACCACGAGTCTGGGGGACGTTTCGAACATCACTTACAACGTAGTCCCCGCCGGATACGACAGCGAGGTCCACACTGCACCATTCAACCAGTAGATACCCTCCCCCCCCATCTATCCCCAGTCAAGAATATGGCGTGTATGTATCGTATCTATGCTTACATCGACTGCCACAGATGGGTGCTTCTCCTTCAGGGACTCGGGGTAATCACCCTGCCGTGCGACAACTCCACCGAGGTCGTGCTCACGCCGGGCGAGGCGGGCCTGATGTTCGTCACGGATACCGCGGACGTCAGCAAGGAGGGCCACGGTTCCTACTTCCCCGGGGTAACCGAGACCATCTTCCTCCAGATTCCGGCAGAGGGCAACAAGGTGCCGGACCACAGTGTTGTGTATGAAAATGAACCATGCACGGCGAACGAGTATGCGGGTCTCAGGGGTTGGGCTATCAATGCGTAGCTTGGTGGGAGAGCGGGTGATGCAAGAATAGTGATATCTTTCTCCTAGGGTAGTCAGACATTTCAGTCTCCTATTGATGCAGCAGCAGCATTCTACCAATCAGTCCCTCCAGCTCTGCCGTTGCAAATTACGTTACAAGATTCCTTGATCGTCTGGGTCTGCCACGATAAGAGAACCGAAACATTTTTGAATGAGAACCCATTGATCAGTGTCTCGAGCATGGATGGTTGATTTCGAGAGGTCACGCACAGAGCTCAGAGTCATTGCACATGTCTTAACGGCACTGGCAATTTCGTGGCACGGCGAATAGTGGATTTCACTCCACGCTCGAAGCTCAGACCACTCCAACGAGTATGTAGGTATTATGGCAGGTATTATGGCTTATATTGCAGACAAACAGGCCTTTTCCTTTCTCACTTTTTTCAAGAGCCACAATTCAGCCACTGTCAGTCCAATTGCTCAGCCCACCACGGCTTCCCCTCTGTCGGGGCTCAGAACATCGAATACAGGCCTGCAGAATTTGTGACTCTATGATCGTTCCTAGCAATTAAGCTAAAACCGGTCGCAGATGCTGCTGCTGGTCTCTCTTCCTCTCAAACCTTTGGCACCACTGATCCTTACGTTGAAAAGCAGTCAGACTCGGCTACGACTATTTGTTGGCAGTGCGATCAGAGCGCAAAGTCCATGGGTATGGAAGTACGCGTTAGGATCACCGTCTCAGCCTCATTGAGGGAGGTGTCTTGATATTTGTTTCATTTACATACGGAGTCGAAAGACCAAGCCGGAAGCGGGAACGGATCACGGCTATTGCGGGCCCGGGACTGGCGACTCAGACGACAAGATGCCTTCAAAAAGGTTCCATGGCAAGTGCAAGCAGAGTGCAAATACAGATGAGTTCGTGACGTGGTTGGCATTGTACCCTCAGGATACTTTGTCCCAAGCCTCGTCAGCGGGTGAGTCCGTTTCTCGGCGAAGCTTTCAGCAGCTCGACGCCGAGGTGTCTATGGTTGTTGGGAGATGTCTGAGACTAGCATGAATGCTTACAAGACATCTCCAGCACACAAAGACTCTCAAGATGACCAAAACTCATATACTGGTGCTACTTGAAGATGACAGCATGGAACAGCAGGGTCATAAAGTTCCAGCAGCATCTAAAGGCTATCATTTTGTCGCCACCATAAGCAGGTGCGACAGAAAAGGTTCACATGACGCGGGAGAAGCTTCTCCGGATAAAAAAAATGTACAGGAGGATAATAATTAAGGAAGACAGTGAACCGACAACCTCTCCTCCCAAATTCGCCTCAGATCGCTCACTGGATTACCACAACATCTTGAAAAAGCAAGGATTTTCACTCAACCAACCATCCAGCAACATCGCGACAGCCAATTTTCAAAATTTATTTCATAACCCTCGTCACCGTCAGGATTCTTGTCACTGAAGCCGAATCCTCACCGCTGGACATCGGTAGGTCCAGAAGTCTGTTCCCCTCTGCACTCGACTGTGTTGCACTGCTGAATTGTGTGCAAACCTGGTAACCATTATCTAATCATATCCTCACCACAGAGAAGACGTCGTAGGCTGATCTTGATTAAATCACAGACGGTGAAAGATTTGGTCTCCACTGCAGAGAATGACGTACACGTCAGCACGGGGTTTCATCTCTCCCTCACCAATAACCAGAGTCCATGATTTGAAGCAATGGAACGGCCACTTCAGATGACCTGCTCTCAAGTGGGAGTCCCACAGCATTCGAAAGACCGGCATTGTCTATTTGAAAATTGCAACGTAACCTTTTACTAGAATGCCAAGGTCAAGTTATTGATTTTAGAAGAGAAAAATCAACACAAGAATGGGGGGGGGATTAAGCAAACCTAACATGCAGGACGTCGGCAGTGTAGCTCACGGAAATTGCGTTATTCCTTGAACCTCGTAAACCGTGCCGCTGCCCAGGCGCCAATCAGGTATTGATCACCATGTCTGGTAATGCCACAGCGTGAAGGATTGTGGCTGGCTTACCAGGACCGGTGTGAGATGATGCATCTATCAGGCCGCCGAGAATTTGTCATCCGCTGCGTCTCCCTAGCTGCCTGGATGCCAGCCCCGACGGACTTTACCATTCTTGGGTTTTGTGCAACCTCAACGCTGCACGACCCCTCAAATTAAGATGACACATTTAAGAAAACATGTTCCACTTGCAGTACTAGACGTTGATCTAGAGACAGAGTCCGTACAGCATCTAGGAAATTCATTGTTTACTTACTTGGCTTTCCTCTCATCTAACAGTGTATTGCAAGTTCTGCTACACATATTCTACGTTGAAGCACTTGATCTATCACCCTACAGGTGCACGCAACCATGTCATCGGACCCCAAAGCCGAAGCCGCATTCGAGGCAACATTCTCCGGCTTTACGAAGCGGCAACGCACCAAACCGACGCCCTTGCCCTCGGGCCTGAGTATCGCCGGTCAAACAGCCATCGTCACGGGGAGCAATGTAGGCCTTGGCCTCACGGCGTCCCGGCAGCTGCTCAGGCTAGGCCTCTCACACCTGGTCATGGGCGTGCGCTCCCAAGCCAAGGGCGACGCGGCAGCAGCCCAGCTGCGCGAAGAGTTCCCGGCTTCGCAAGTGACCGTCTGGATTCTCGACATGGAGTCGTACGACTCAATCCGCAGCTTCGCAGAACAGTGCGCGTCCCTGCCGCGCATCGACGTGGCGATCCTCAACGCCGGGGTGGTAACGGGGTCGTACAGGACCGTGCCCGCCACGGGCCACGAGTACACGATGCAGATCGACTACCTGTCGACGGCGCTGCTGGCGCTGCTGCTCGTCCCTGTCCTCAAGTCCAAGAAGGCCCCCGGCGCGACCAAGCCGCCGGTCTTGACCCTCGTTGGGTCTGATTCCCAGTACAGTGCGCCACTGAAAACGGAGGGCCCGGTGCTGGCCCAACTGGACGACCCGAAGAACTACGGGCGGCTCACCACGTATGGGAGCTCGAAGCTGCTGCTCGCGCTGTTCGTTGGGCGCTTGGCAGAGCTTGTCGATCCGGGAGACGTGCTGATCAACTTGGCCAATCCCGGCATGACCAAGGGGACTTCCGTCGGCCGTGAAAACTCTGCGATTCTGGTATTTATGTTCAGTATTATGCAGTATTTCTACGCAAGGTCGGTGGAGGTCGGGGCTTCAGTATATCTCGACGCCGCCTTGACACGAGGAGCTGAGAGCCATGGGAAGTTCATCAGTGACTGGGCCATCAAGCCGTAAGTTTACTCCTCATCGAATTTCTTGGCATGCTGTGCTAACAAGATTAGTTTCCCATCAATCTGGTATACGGAAGAAGGGCGAAAAGTCGGAGACAGGCTCTTGGAGGAGACTATGAAGGAGCTGGGCCCTGTCGGAGCATCACTGCCTCAAAGGTCCTCGTGAAGGAGGAGATCAAATTGGAAGGTGCTTTATAACAAGCAATCGAGGATGAATTACGTATGCATGACGCATATTTCTGATGTAGTCAAGCTGGTCCCCTCCCTGGGTTAGAACCCCTAGGTAATACCTCAAATAAGTTTTGAAAAGTACGCACATGAAACGTAGACCTGTGCTGCACACTGCCAAGGCTAGTCGCTAGATAAAGTCCCAACGTTCCTATCCAAGCTGAGTAACAATGTCCCCCCCCCCTCCCGGACCCTTTTGGCCCCAACGAGAACACCATTTCGTTTACCCAATCAAAGAGCCTGAGATGCAGTTGAGTTACTGTGTTACGTTTGGCCCCCATCCAGGCGATTGAATCAGCCAGACCGGTCAAGCGCCCAGACAGAAGGACTGATCTTTACACAGCAGAGGGGAAAGGTGGAGCAAGGCCTGAGGAGAAAGGGGCAAGGCGGGAGAGGAGGAAGGGATGGCGTCGCCCGCGGCAGTGCAGAGCTCGTCTGCATGTATGTTTCACCACCACCGCCTCCTTTGAAAAGAGTGTTACGGCTTCGGCAATGGTACAGAGCTCTGATTGGTGATTATAAAAAAAGCCCTGCACCAGATCATAAGCTGCAACACACCATCATCTGTGCCACGCAAGGCGTACAGAAGCTCAAACCTATGTACCACTAGCCAAGGCTCCGCCCTAGGGCAACTCGGGTGCGACAAAAAGACGTGGCATTTAAAGTACAGTAAGCGTTCCTGATCGGTCGAGAGACAAACTAGGTTGTGGAAACATATTTCAACAATTTGGCGTCCTGAAGTTTTTCTGTTTCTTGTTAGGGCTGCCATCAAGCTCTCAACAAGTCGCTTTGCGTTCATGAATCCGCGCATATGATACATCGTTTCCAGAGACATCGTTCACAATGGAAGAGCAGCACTATTACCAGACGCCTGGTCACGTCCTTGCGGCCGGCATTGCTCTGTCGTTACTAGACATACTGGCGGTTGCGTTTCGATTCAAGGCGCGAAGAGGAGCCAAGCAGACCCTCAAGGCTGATGACTGGCTCCTTTTACCTGCTACAGTATGTTTGCAATATTTCATGACAATACCAGAGGTAAATGAAACTAATTTGAGCCCCATCAGCTGTTGACTGCCGGAGTGGGCATATGCCTTGTTTACGGTGTATCTCGCGAGGCCTTTGGCTACCGTCTATACACGCCGATAGAGACTCCCTCAACAGCAACGTCGAATCAAATTTCCGTATCAATCAGAGTATGTGGTATTAAAATTTTAGAATCCCAAAGGTCGAGGTCCAGAATTGCGCTCATTCTTCTCGTTAAGTCTACAAAGGGCTGATGTGCACAATGCTAGCTTCAATGGACCATCAGTCTCATTCTTCCGTTCGCTCTGGCCTGCACCAAAATTAGCTTCCTTTGCTTCTACAAGCGAATATTTTCCATCAACAAACAGCTCAACTGGTTGCTCATTGGGCTAGTTGTCCTTATCGTCCTGTGGTCGATCGCATTCTTCCTGGCAACTTTGCTTTGTTGCGGTACTATGCTCTTCGATATCTGGAAGCCGATCTCTGAGATGGCGACGTGCCAATTTTTCCTGCGTGTTTGGATGACCTTCTGTATTACCGGCTTTGTGACGGACCTGGTTATAATCTGTATCCCTATTCCTGTGGTGAGTCAGAGTTTTCTTTGAGAGACTTCTACCTACCAAATTATCGCTAACAGCATTCAGATTTGGCGGCTCAAACTGTCAACGGAGAACAAATTGGTCGGCAGCGCGTCGTTTCTTCTTGGCGCAGTGTAAGGACTGATCATACCTATAGACCATGATACTCCGGCTAACATCCAATAGGACACTTGCAGCATCATTGGCCCGTCTGATAGTCTCAGCTGGCATTGTCCAAGAGGCGTCCGATCCAGAGAATGATTTAATCTGTCTGTCCTGATTGAGTATCCGTATGTCCGCAGAATTCTAACAAATGTGATAGTGAAAGCAACATTGTATTGTTACTGGGGCATGGTTGAGTGCAGCATCGGTGTTTTCGCTGCCTGTCTCCCAACGCTGCAGCTCTTCTTCCGTCAATCCACCTGGCAGTCTGTTGCCAGCAGGACCAAGGACTTGTTCAATAGCAGGTCTCGGTCTCGAAGAATGGAACGAATTGGTTCCACTGACTCCCAGAATATCCATGTGATCCACACGCCCAAGGACGTCAAGAACGGTTCATATGGCTCATCTGGATGCCCAGATGCAGTATTTGCTAATTGAGGTGACGGTTAAGGAGTAGGGGGACTGCTAGACAGCGCTGCTGAACAACACATTGGCGAAGAACCAGGAAGTGCATGACATTTAGGTGATGGACAGAGCATACAGGTCAGCGAGATCTCCCCCAGGTGGTTGAAAGACAAGGTGACAGTGAGACTGGGGGTTGGGCATGAAGTCGGCGCATGAGAAGCGAGTTTAAAAGAGTGGGGGAAACAAAGGGTTGTGAGTGCGTTGAGTTCCCTACTACCGGGTTACGATGGAGGAACTTACAGATTATCGAGATTTCCCATCCTTAATGCAACCAAGATGCGTTAGGTTCTTAAGCTAGCGATTTTTAGGCACTAGATATACTATTCGGGGTGTTTCTGCTTCTACAGGCAGACATGTCAAGGATCCATGTTATTCAATGCCCCCCCCCCTCTGGATCTTGACCCAAACAGTGTTCCATCACTTTCAGCCTGGAAAATGCACACGAGGACGCCTTCATATGCTAGTACCGTTGATACTGTAAAGTCCATCTGAGCCATCACCGCATAGTGTACCGGACCTCGATCTTATTTGGCAGGGGCCGGTCGGTAGGAGGCGGAGGCTGTATCCTAGGACTCTTATGCTCCTCCTTCATCTCCTTGTATCTGGTATCTCCCATTGCGGTGTTGAGCATCCAGCGCAACAAAACGAAGGCATCTTCAGGAGCATCGGCATCACGGAGATCAAGTGCTCTCGACTGTCGAATAACCACTCGTTCCCTTTCGCAGTCAAAGTGCGCTTGCGCGATGCGGGCGTACTGATCATGTTGAAATGCGAAGACCAAGACCTAAAAGACTACCACAACAAAATCGGCACGAGTCCTCGCAAAGTCGTCCGACCCAGACCTTCGATCTTTGCACTTTGAAACCTCAAGTCCAGCTTACGGCTTGCATTTATGTCTTGTCTGATAGGTCCTCGTTTCTCCCGGTAAGACACACGCTGACGGCATTATTGTGACTAGCCTGGTCGTGAAAAGCAACATATTTGAATGTATGTGTCTCCGGCATCCCCGAGCCTGTAGATAAGCATGGTCCAATGCATCTGTCATTTCAAAGTCAAGGTTTTGGCCGCAACTCTAACCGTATACATTGCACATACGAAGCAAGTCGTCGGCCGCCGATCAGACGCCACAACGAACTTGGCTGATCTTGATGGTGGACGACATGGTACTTAGAGCCTCGGCGAGGTCTAACCTCGGAAACTAGGTAGCCCCAACCTAACTATCCACTCAGCCGGCATGTACTAAATTTATTCCAAAGCTGCATGTAAGAGAGATGCCCAGCAGAGACAGCTGGGTATTGTGACGGCGCAGCAGATCGAGAGTAGTGTCAATGGGAGGTGATTACAAACGACCACCTACAGCCACGGGGCCGTTTGCTGCTGAAGCTTTAGGGGAAATATAAACAACCTCATATTCAGGTGTTTGCGTTCCAATAACGAGGCTAACTAGCTCCAGCTACCGGCTTATTATCTTCATCTACGATCTCACCGACAGCGCCACCGGGATTGTGGCTGCTGTTGTGGGACGTAGAATATCGGCTTAGGCTTAAGGATATCAGCTTAGGATGTCTGGTGATGTCGTCCCCCGAGAAGGTGAGTGGGGATGTCCTTGAGATGTGATCAAGTCCGATTCGTCTTCATGCTGCGTTATATATGAAGATAGTAAGCTATAGCAGAAGTGCTCGACTTACTGCAATCAACTTCGCAGCCTGCCAAATCTATCGAAGAAAATTTTACAAAGCGTTCATTATGCCAGTCTACGAATCACTACAACAATTATCACACCGTAGTCACTGGTCTTCGACTTGGTGGTGGGAGGAGATAATCAGTATCATCGCCAGCATCGGGTTTATGGTCGCAGTTGTCGTAATACTGGTGAGAATGCAAGACAAGCCGACAGACCATTGGACTTTTTTCGTATGCAAAACTCATCGTGCCTGACAATGGCCCTTTAGCTAATTAAAATACAGATCAGCCTCAACGCTATGATCGCTGTTTTCATCACAGGGGCTAAATCGACGGCAATGCTTTCTGTAGCCGCCTGTATTGGCCAGTCGAAATGGGCTTATTTCAATACTCAGACCAGAAGACTTGCTGATGCGGATATAATCGAGGGGGCGGCGCGAGGGCCTCTGGGTTCTCTCATTATGCTGACAAGAATCCCCTGGGGTGTATCGACGCTGGGCGCCTTTATCACAGTTGTGGCATTAGGCATTGATACTTTTGCACAGCAAGTTGTCAGTACCGAAGTGGTGATTGAATGGGTTGACGATGGGACCGCGTCTTTCGGGTTGGCTCGCGATTACTTTGGGGGCGCCCAAAGATCACCTAACTCCATCGACCTTTGGTTGGCAGACCGTATGTCATCTCATGTCTTTCTGTCTACAAGTGGACGCACTTAGAAGAACTGACCAAAACTTTCTCTATGTAGCTTATACTGTCGACACTTCTATGCAAGGCGCTGTGATGAAGGCATTCTACGAGCTTGAGATGCCAGCTATATTCAGCTGTGGCTCAAATTGCACATGGACCCACAATTACGTCTCCCTTGGCTTCAACACCAGCTGCACTAATGTCACTGAGGCAACATACGCGACCAAGAATTGCACTTCAAACGACCCAGAACTTCCTAAGAATTGCACGATGACAACCCCTGGCGACGTGACATTCAATACACGCATCGTTCCTACCGCCTGGTCGACCGTTCTGATTGTAAAAGCCAAGTCCCTCTACAGCCAGTCAAGTTTTACCAACAATGGTGTGCGTCTCACAACATCCTTTCTACTGCAATTCGCTTTATTGGCAAATTGTTCTCGGCCATCTGACACACATTCCACAGCAGCCTTCAAGTTGGCCGCGTATACCAACGTCTTTTATCCGCTTCGCCGCATTTAGACAACCAAGCGCGTACAGAAGTATCGATACCGCCGTGGAACAGACACTCGAATGCGATATAGGACTTACTGCTTACAACTATACGAAGGCATCCTCCATCACGAACAGGTTCAGCATTGACGGTATGAACAAGGTCCCACTTGATGAGGGTTATCTTGATATGAACGCCAGTTATGCCGAGCTGTTAGAGATGTTGGATGATGATGAGAAGGACTTGTATAGTTATATTGTCTTCAACACGACGGGCCTGCCCGAGTTTCGCGTCCGGACTCTGGACATTGGCGCCTTGATCGATTACTTTGTCTCTCAATCCTTTAGCGGTACCCTCGCCGACGGAGAAGAAGTACCCGAATTCGCTGCAGGCATCACAACGGCTATTCGCAATCCGCAGAAGAACATCCCGGGGATTGTGGATTCCATGGCCATCACCATGACAGATCAGCTTCGCTCCAACTACAATGCTATAGCGCATGGTCTTACCGCGAGGACTGTTGTGCTAGTCCGTGTCCAGTGGGCCTGGCTGGCGCTGCCCATCTTCGTGGTCTTGGCATCCTGCTTGTTTCTGATTGCCGAGATGGTCGAGAGCCGGAGGACAACAGGTGTTAAACTTTGGAAGTCGACTGCCACGTCGCTGCTGCTTCATTCCGTGTCGCCGGAGGAGGGGATAATGCGCACCGGGATTCCGGGCTCCGAACAACTTTACAGGATGGCCGAGGAAGCAAACATAATGCTGGAGAGCCCCAACCAGTCTGAACGAGTGCCACTGACCCACGTGACGCCGTATGGCCAGGGACGGCATCCAAGGACTTCGGTGGATTGAAACAAGAGGGACCATGAACAGGAAGACAATACCATCAGCTATACAAATTAAGTAATGGTCTCAAAGCGAAGTTTATCTAGTTATCCGTCGAAGGACTGCCTGAAAGTAGAAGCAAGTATCAAGGTTAATCCAGGTGGGATGTGCTCGAAGCAGCTTGCTGAGACAAGATCACGAGAGAACGCTGGAACCCGCCGGAACAAGCCCAAACAGCAGCAGTGTCCGGATTCATTCAATGCCAGCGCCACTAAAGGGCAGCCTCACGGTAACCGCTCCCTTCCATTCCGCTACTGAATGGCCTACGTATTATATTTCGCTCGTCCGACGACACTTCCCTGCCGTCCGCTCACGACTACCATGTCCCTTCAAGATCATCCACATGCCAGGCTTCAGAATCCTTAATCTACTTGCTCCTTTATGTACTTCCTGAACTTGCCTTGGCTGTCCCCGCCCGTCCTTTTCACGAACGCTACCCAGCCTGCGTCCTGTATCCTGCCATTATACAGGCATGCATGAGAATTTTCCCGCAGCCATCTTCTTTCCGCTTCCATCGGAGCTCCAGAGCAAGAGTCAGCATGTTTTTGTAAAAGGCAACCAACGGCAAAGTTCCTCTCACTAGTCGCGATTTTGATAGCGCCTTCAAAGCCTGTTGAGCCGGGCTGATAACTTCTCCCACCTGCTGCGATTAGAAAGTGGACCATATCCAGTCTGGAATACTTCGCGGCAAGATCGATTGCACGCGTGAAGCTGTAAGATGCGTTACCGAGACAATATCCGCTCAGTGCATTCACGTCGGCTCCGTGATCCAGCAACAGTGTTACTATGTTCATCAAACCGTTTCTTGCCGCGTACTGAAGCGCCGTGAATCCACCTTCTGGAGCGGGCGGAGCATTCACATCTGCTCCCTTCTCGAGAAGAAACTTGATGTACGACAGTTGAGCGCCATTATCACAAGCAGCTTGAAGTACCGTAGGCCTTTTGTTTGATGTCAAGGGAGCATTTACGTCTGCTCCCTGGTCAACCACAAACCTGATGAACCAAAGTGGTGCGCCGGCCTCGCAGGCCAGTTGGAGTGTACTGCTGGGAAGTCCACCACTCCATGCTGGGGGACCATTAACTTTGGCGCCCCTTTCGATCAGCGCGACTGCCAGATTCAGTCGTTCAAGGTAAATTGACCACTGCAGAGCCTGGCTGTAACCCAATACGTTTACATCTGCCACGCTACGGATCATTGCCAGCATGAAGCTATCATTGGTGTGTCGAACGAGCTTGGCAAGGACAGGCCCTTTCAAAGTGGCTCCGAGATCCAAAAACCACTCCACTGTCACCATGGCTGCACAGTCGTTTTCCCAGTGCTTCATAGTATTGAGACACAACCGGTGGCCCCGCATGTTCTTGAGAAAGCACGAGAGAAGAGACGAGGCGTTGTCTTGGATATATGACTGGAGCCCTTCGACTTTTTGGGCGAGGAATTCCAATATCTCGTGACGTTCGCCGTAACGCTTTAAAGTGGCGTCCAAGAGCGCTGCAATAGTAGTTTCGGATGGTGCAGAGAGAATCTCCATGTCTCGTTCGACGAGGTAATTCAACGCATGTACGCCGCAACCTCTCTCTATCGCGCGCACGAACATGTGCGGAGTGTCCCGGTCAAGACTTTCTCGGTGGTCTAAGCATGCCAAACCAAGCTCAAGAAGCTGGCTCACAAATCCAAAGTCGGGAAGGTCATGGCCTCGCAGCCGACAAAGATGAGGTTGCATCGCGTAGAGAAGAATCTCGCTGCGAGTAGTTGTGGAAAGATCCAGAGTTGAGAGGACACTCAGTATTTGGTCGCGCTGGGAATTCTCCATGTTCCGCAATGCGCACATGTCGAGCTGTTCATGCACTTGTTCTTCCAGAAGGGAAATATCGAGGCTGGGTACAGCTATGAGTATCCGTAAAGTAATTAAATCTCCGTTATTGGCTGCCCGAATGACAGGATGCCAAACATGCCGGCGTCGAAAATGCTGGGGCTCGCGGTGGACTGTGGGCACCATATGGAGGTTCGGGTCAACACCGAATTGCACCAAGCTTTGCACCACATTGACATATCCTCTTCCTGAAGCCTCGGATAGGGCAATCTTTAAGACTTTCTTTCTATCTTGATGGTCATACGGCTTTAAGCGGGCGTTGAGGTAGGAACGCAGCTGCTCGTGCCCGGCCTGTGCAGCCTCAAAGACACCAGGCACCGTAACAGTAGTGTGTTGACGGTCACTGTATGAAGATACGAGTGACACGAGGCCATGACTGTGTGCAGAATGCTCCGCTTTCAGAAGCAGGTAATCCGTGGCGTGAACAGGGTCATGCGGGCCCGTCCAGCCCACGCTGCGGTCATGGGTTGGTGGCTCATCGACGACTGCGCCAGCCTCGAAAAGAAGTTGCAAAAGTGCGAGATCAGCTGCGCTACATTGGCGGCTTGCGAAACAGCGAATGAGGTTGTCCACGCTGGTTCGAACCCCCTTGCTCTTAAGAGTCGCGCCAGCACTGATCAACTCCTTCACTAACTCGATCGGACCATTGTTGGATACAGCATCTCGTAGCGCTGCGTCCAATTCGCATTGGTCGCATGGATAAGCATTGATCAATGTCGCCACACGATTTGGGATCATTCTTACACAATAGGAAAAATCGTGATGGGGCTTTCCTATGGTCCATGGTATTTGATCCATGATTGACAAGTGAACAGACAAAAGGACGTCAAAGGCGGCCAAATGTCTCCTGTTGCGAACAGTCGAATTCAACCCGTCCCACACGGCCAGAATCGTAAGGGTTTTCTGAGAGAAGAAAGTCTTCAAAGATCCGATGTCGACCGAGAATCCGATCCAGTCAAGAATCGAGGTCATTTCGCGTCTAGATATTGTCATGTCCTGCAGGCCGTTGGAGAAGTCGAAGCACATCTTCCCTAATGTGCCGATAGTGGAGTTCGGTCCGAACAATCTGAGCTCCGCTTGGTTGAATTTACGCTCTACTCAGTCATTCTCGTATTAGTGCGACTGTAAATGACTGAAGCTATTGAGTGCGCGTTTTCGTAACTCACGGTATTCATCCAACAGGGTGAGAAGTTTGTTGATGGGACAACCCTCTCTCAACAATTGAGCTGACAACGCTGCTGTTGCCTCGGAACCAGCGTCTGAGAACGGAAGAACGCCCGTCAATAAGCTTGCCCTGTCAGGTCCTTGAGGAGAAGTCGTACAGGACTCCACAGACAATTGATATCTTTCGTGTTGTTCGATCTCGTCGGTCCCAGACTTTGTACAACATGTGGATGAGGCCACAAGTGGTGAAGATTGTGGCGAAGGGGTTCTGATAACTACTCCATAGGGCAATTCTGCAGCATGGGCTGAAGCTAGTCAGCGATGGTACGTATATAAGAAACCATGGTCAGAAGGTTTATTTTCCTACTTTTGGCACACCGGTGTGAACGTTTGCTCTTGAAGGACCTTCCGATCCTCCTGTTAACAGTTTGGACCTTGGACCCATGGAGAAGCACCTCACTGCGCTTGCCTGCTGCTTTTCGTCTCGCGATTCGTGGACCGATAGAGAAGCGCCACTCATCGGCACTGAGGTTTTTCCTGTATTTGAATTCTTCTCGGAGTACGTGCTCATAATCCGAACGCCTTATTGTCGTGTGTTAAATTACAGTGCAGGGCGGTTATGTATGAGATGAAACTTACTTCAATGTTTTGGGAAACCCATGGTCAATTTCCATGATTGTCTTCACGTCTTTTAAACTTTTTCCCTGGCAGATAAAGAGGTGATAAAGAACCTCCCTCTTGCTTTGCCATCGGCTGAGGTCTATGGAGGTCTTGGCCGACATCACATCAGATGGGAAGTCTAGTAAGAGTGGATCAGACGTAGGGTTTTTGTAGACAAGCGCATGAACGAGAAGAATGGTGATGACTTGAGAGTGGTCAGGTGGGATGCATTGCTGAATAAGTCACAGCATCCATGGTCATGAATGGGAAAGGGAAACAAAGTACTGTGGGAATAAGACCGTTTAGTCATCTTATAGATTTTGGTCAGAAACTAATGATGTGCGAAGAATAGCATCCTGCATGTGTACCACCACGCCTGCTGTTTGGCCAAAATCTGCCCAGCCAGAAAAGCTTTGACGGGCACAACCTTGACATGGGTTCATGCACCTCAGCTTTACCAGACCAAATTCTGGCCAACCAGAACACACATCGGGCATGCGGGCAATCAAAGGCTGCTGTGGCAATTTTATGTAGATCATGAGCCAGGCTGATTTTGGTCGAGAAAAACCAGAAAATGTCCGATCGAATCCAGAGTACAGCCGTACGGCGTAGCCAGTCAAGGTAACAGTGCATTTTCTTGATTTTTCTTTTTTGGCCCCCTGAGCAAGCACTTCTCCAGCCAGCGTCTCTGCCCGCCAAGAGAATGACCACCCCGGGCAGCCTGCTTCCACTCGTCGCACAGTTGTCGGAGCGTTCCGAGGAGCCAAAATCTGGCCAATCAAGTCCCTGTCAAGCTCCTAGAATGTCACGTAGGCGGGAATCGGGCCAGTTCAGACACATTGCGTGCGAACGCTTGAAGTGTGGTTTCACGACGTCTCGCGATAGCTCAACTCAGCCGCTCGAACAGAAAGGTAGTTCAAGGGATCCGTAATGCGTATCAAGAAACCTTCGATAGGCTAGATTTTGGCTGGGGCCTCGCAGCATTTGCGGCTCAGGCCTCGTCTTGATATCAGTGGCTAGATTTTGGCTGCATAAGTTATTGGCATTTTGCAGTCTTCATAACCTCTTGCTGGGATCATTGGCCACATTCTGGCCCTTACTCTGTATCCATGGCTCTGTCTAGAACGATGAGCCTCATTTTGAGCATTGAGAGGGATGGACAGACGTATGCCTCTTGTGATCCTCCGGCTATATAACAGCGTCAGAGGGCCGCCTTTCTCTGTTCGTTGATATGTTCCTTAGATCCAAGCATCACTTCTTGACCTTACTGCAACCAGACCTCATTCAGCTCATTCCAAATATGTGTGTACAATACTTTCCCCGATCTTTCTCTTAGCAGACTGGTTCTAACAAGTAGAGCACAGGCCGTCCTCATCCAACACCTCCGTTCAGGCGACATACGGTCGAAGTTCACAGGCCAGCAAGGGTCACAGCCAGGGCAACCCATCGGGCTCTAATGCCAATAATAAGCCCACCCCCAGGAGCAAATCACAGCAGGACCAGCTTTTGATGGGAATCGGGGCGCATTTCTCGGGGTGGGTTTGCCTCGACCTTTCTACGTTTCTTTGCTGTCGAGTGAAACATACTAACCTCTTGTAGCAACCATCACAACTCCAATGGCTCGACTAAATGAATAGGGCAGAAGTAGCTTCACATCCGATTAGTCTCAGATATTGGTCACTCAAGTATGGTCATAGAAAACTGGCTGTGCTGGACTTGGGTTTGGGTGGGTTTATGACCAATTCTGTATTGAAGTATACGGACACTCGTTGCTAGGATTTTCAAGCTTTCCATATTTACTTCTTACTTGGGCATCTTAATTGATCTCTATTCTGCGTCTCTCGATCCCCGTATGCATATAACATCATACACCTTTCCCCGGAAAAGCAGGCTCTGGCCGCGTTCCGTACGGAATGATCCTCACCATATGCCTCCTCTCCCCGTCCCGAAAGTCAGGCACGGCGCTGTGTGCAACGCTCCTCTGGTCCCACACCACCACGGAACCTTTCTCCCACCGTACGCGGCAGCTGAAGTCGAGACTTTGAATGTGGCCGTGCAGGAATTTGAGCAGCGCATCCGACTCCTCGGGCAGGAAACCCTCGACGCTGCGCGCGATGGTGGGGTTCACGAAGAGGCTGGGCTGGCCGGTTACCGGGTGCCTGATGACGAGCGGGTGTGTGGTCGAGACCGCCTCCCTGAGGGCGCGCTCCGTGCCCACGCGCGCGACCTCTCCCACGGACGCCGAGGTGTGCAGCAGGCGCAGGCCGTGCAGGGTGCTGCGGAACGCGGGCGAGAGGGCGGCGTAGGCGGCTGTCAGCGAGGTGAAGGCCGTGTCGCCGCCGCCTGAGGCGGGCTGCTCGAGGACCCAGAAGAAGGTGGTGGATGGGGTGTTTGGGGTGAATGTCTGGTCTACGTGCCAAAGGTCGTAGCTGGTGCGAGGACCGAGAAGATTCCTCAAGTTGCCCCTGATAAGATGATGTCAGTGGTCACAGGCTGAGATCATGGCGTAGTGCTGCTCACAACAGCGAGAAGTCGGGGCAAATACAAGGGTTTACTTACGCCTTTTCGTCTGCATAGACGACATGAAACTCCGGACCAGTCCCTTCAGGATACCCCATTGTTGGGTGCTGGAAGCAGCAACGACGCATGGTCAGCCATACAACATTTTGTTTGGTCGAAATTCACCGTGATCGACCGGAATAATGCATCACATACTTGATGTAGTGGCCCGTAATGCCGCACAATCTCCTTCTGCCTCTCAAAGCCGATATCCGCGAAGTCTTGGTCCCTCTGCACATCACGCGGCCAAGTTAGCAATTTTTGTCGAAGACTCCAAAAGCTTTTTCTATGCGTGGTCAAATACTGACGAACACAAGCACGCCCCGTTCGGCTGCGAGCAACGCCACCTCGTCCAGGCCGGCCTTGGACAACTGGCTCAGCTGGAGGCCCCTGATCTCGGTGCCGATGCGCGGGGTGACATTCTCGACCTTGGCCCCCGATTCAAAGATGGAGGGTTTGGAGCTATCTGCGCGCGTGCCGGGCTCCTCGGCTTCGAAATAAGGCACATCGAGCGTGGGCTGAAAGCCGTCGGGCCTCGTGGGCAGATATGCTGGGTAGAGTGGTTGTGTGGCCATTGCGAAAGTTTCCGGGTCTGCGGCTTTTGTGCTGCGTTGGCGGTGAGGTTGGTGAGTTATGATGGATGCTTGTGGAATTTTGTTTGCAAGCACCAATGCAGTCCTCTGTTGAGATTCTTGTGGTGTTCCTTGTTATTCAGAGACCCAGACCACTAGCTCCCTAGACCTCGACTCGGGTAGGTAGGGATGCAGCTTATAAGTTGTCGTCGAGAGGCAATCCTGGATCGAAACATGTGTACCACTCAAAGTCGCCTGACGATAAGGCCGAGTCCTTGTTTGTTGTTGTACTGCATCCTCCTCCGATCGGCACCTTTCGGGCGACACCCACGTCCAAATTCCCCGGCTGCAGCTCTCCGGATGTGCGAAGGCGGAGGCTCCAAACTGGGCGGGCCCCGACGTGTGACAACATTGGCTGTCTCGATGGCGACATCAACCCTTGCAACTCACAACGTTCTACGTGTAAAAGCCACATTAAAGATGTCTACTGCCATCGAGGGGCTTAGAATGGGTTGGATGGCCCGCAATCTCTAACATGTCTCGACAGGTCCGAGTCTCATGGTACATGCTTTGTGGCCAGCTTTTGATTCTCGCAGCTGTTCGAGAAACCAGTCCCCATCAACGATCAGGCTTCTCATCCGGACCATCACAACTGCACGCAGAAATTACCAGCCAAGTACATGATGCTACCATCTAGATCCGCAATGTTGCAATGCTCTATCGACTGTCAAAATTCGAATCAGTGCGCCATCCGGCATTCGGCAGGGATAGGTCTGGGCCTGACTGTCACCAAACCCCGGCGTGAGGGATCACTGAAGAATAATGCGGCCAATACCTAGTCATTCCTAGAGAATGTCCATGATCTAGAATTGGACTCTCTCACTTCAAGGATTCTCCTTAAATTCAACCGATTGCCTGCATCTTGGTATTTTGCCCGGGCAGTCTCGCGTGTTCCAGTATTCCTGCTGAGCCCCCTCTCGATAACAGCATCGACAAAGTGCAATGGGCAACCTGTTGATCAACGAAACGCCCTCAGCGGATACTGTTCCAGCTGCTCCAGCGCCATCGATTTCATGGCTGGCGAAGATCCACCCCTACTTCCACGATGCAGAACATGTCCTTGTCCTCAAGCTCGATGTCCTCCTCCTGTCGTGGGCCTTCGTCGCCGGCCTCATGAAGGACATGGACCAGTCCGCCACAACATCCGCCTACGTTTCGGGCATGCAAGAGGCCCTCTCGCTCTACGGCAACGAGCTCGTCGAGTTCACGACCTACTTCTCCATCGGCTATGCCCTGTTCATCGTCCCCTCCCAGCTCGTTCAGACCCGCATCCGCCCGTCTCTCTGGCTGCCATTCTGCGAGGTCGTCTGGGGCGCCCTCACCCTGGTCACGTTTGCTGCCCGCAGCGCCAGGACTGTATACATTCTGCGCTTCTTCCTCGGCGTTTTTGAGGCGACCTCGTGGCCCGGCATCGTCAGCCTCATCTTCAACTGGTACACACCGGCGGAGCTGGGCAAGCGCCTCGCCATCTTCGGCGTCAGCAGCGTCGCGGGCAGCATGTTCCTCGGCATCATGCAGGCCGCGCTGTACAGGAACCTCAACGGCGTGCACGGGCTAGAGGGCTGGCAGTGGCTGTTCGTGGTATCGGGAGCTATGACCGTAGCGTGGGGCGCCTACGGCTTCCTCGTGATCCCGGACGCGCCTACGACGACCCGCGCGTTGTGGCTGACCAGTGACGAGCGCGCTCTCGCCCAGTCGCGCATGGCACGGTCGGGGACCACCACGCAGGAGCCCGTCAAGGGCAAGGTGCTTTGGTCCCGCGTGCGTGGCTTGCTTACCTCGCCGATCGCCTACCTGTTCCTAGCGGCTTACCTCCAGTTCGCCTGGTCACAGCGCGCCAACTCGTACTTTCTGCTCTACCTCAAGGGCCTGAAGGATATAAACGGCCAGCCGCTGTACTCGGTCTACACGGTCAACCTGATCCCGCTGGGCGGGTACAGCATCTCCATCGTCTCCAACATTGCGCTCAACGCGCTGAGTGACTGGAAGGACTGGCGCTGGCAGGTCGCGATTGGTGCCGCGCTGTTGCAGCTCGTTGCCACATCGGTTCTCGCGGCATGGCCGGGAGGCAGGGCCACTATCATGACGTTCTACTTCCTAACGTTCGCGACAGCGGCATGGGGCTACGCTCTTCTAGCCTGGCTTGCCATCATCCTGCGGAAGGAACCCGAGGCGCGCTCTGTCATCGTCGGCCTGGCCGTAACGCTGGTCTATGTCGGGCATGCTACGATCCCGCTCCGCGCGTGGCGGACCGCAGATTCGCCCACGTATCCCGTTGGGTTTCCCCTGGCGGCTGCGTTCAGCGCAGGTGGTATCATCGCGATCTTGGGCATGTATTGGTATGTACGGAAGTATCCAAACATACTCGAGTTTGGACTCAACTGGAAGACCACGTCCAGCGCCGGCGAGGCTGCTGCCACTAGCGGCAGAGATGGCTCTGCGGATTTCGACGAGGAGGGTGGCAGTGAGGACAAAGACCGCGCTCAAAAACGTTCCGTGGTGGGTAAATCGAAGGCTTTGTCTTGATATATGAATTAAGAAAATCAGTATATTGAACGAGGTCTTACTAAACACATGTCGAGAAATCACCGATAACTCGTGTTTCCATATGATTTATGCGGAATATGATGGTCAAGCCAACGCCCATGTGTCACATTCATCCTAGTTCTAATCCGAATTTAAATTTAATCCCGGTCCGCAACTCAGTCTGCAGACATATCCTATGTGGTCAATAATAGAAGAAGCTTTTCTTCACCTCCGACCGAACGTAACTTCATAAGATTCACACTTCCTTTGACACTATGTTGCTGTTATGCATTTGAAAACTCTACGCCAGTAGTAATTGGTCAACTCTAGGCTTCGGCGTCTATATGAGCTCAAGTGCTGGCATGAACGTAAAGTAGTTGTGGTCCTAGACGGGTCTAGTACACCTTGTCTAGTCTCTGTTGTCTGCAGACCTCATTTCCTCATCGCCTCTTGGCATCCATCTTCCAGTTGCTTTGCCTCATTGGCGCGTTAGTTTGAATTTGGGCTGTGCGGGAAAGGAAGGCAATACGAGAATGGAACCTAACCCAAGAACAACGTCACGCGCCGTATCTCATGCTTCCTCACGCTGTTCCTCCCCAATCTCTCAACCCTGATGGAAAGCCATGTCTTCCAGTACGATGGCAGGCGCCTCGGCCACCGCACTGCTTGCCATAACCACGCCATTTGTGCAGCCGACGGGCTGCAGAACGCAATGGAAGACCGCGAGTGAATCCTTCAGGGTTCTTGACGGCACCACACTGAGGACCCTACTCATGGTGTCTAAGCCTGCTGCAACCTGCTACCCGTCCGGCTGGGACGATGTCGCGCCGGAGAGCCGTCTCAGCTTCAGGCCAGGCGTGTGTCCCGAAGGGTGGACGTACAATCAGATGGGCGAGAACGGCTCTGGCACAGTCACGACAGCCTTTTGCTGCGACAGGTTCGTCCTTCGTTGTCCCAGTTTGTGCTGAATCTTAGGAGAATAGACCCGCTGACTGCACGCCCAGTGGCTTCACTTATGCGTGGTCAGCTGTTCGCTCAAAGGTGGAGAGTCAGTGCACACGATGGGGTTGGAACACTGGAACTGGGGTCGACCTGGAACCTCAAACGCCTTCGAATGAAGTCACCATGGTGCATCAACCCTGGGCCGTAACCTGGGCTGCATCCGACACGGCGACACTCACGCCGAAGCTACCCACAATAACGAGCTCCATGACAGTACCGACATGGACACCGGGTGAAACAATTCCTGACGGCCGGTGGGACGCTGATAAGAACACAAGCCAGGATAATGGGGTACAATTTGACGGATCCTTCATGTTCATCATCATCGGTCTGCCCATATTTGGTGCTGTCATCCTCGGCTGCTTCATATGGTGCTGTGTGAGAGCATGTTACAAGAGAAGGCGGGAGACGAGGGTCGTTTATGTATTGGACCCAACGATACCCGTAGCGTATGAGATGAATGTCCGGGTTCGGAATTAATCTGTCGTGACAGATGAGAGCTACTTAGTTTCCGTTTTGGTTATTCCCCCATCATCACCATTAGGCTACGAAACATTTGACAGTTCTCTCAAGCAGCAGAGGCGGATGAAGGGACATGTGGGGTTGCAGGACAGATTAACACTCTCGATAAGATCTCTCCAGGACGGGATAAAAAGGAATAAACGACCCGAAAGTATTCGAAAACGAAGAGGAACTGGAGAGTAATGCCAAAGCTGCTGAGCCTTAACGAATGTTAAAATTTAATTTTACCTAGGTACGCTGTCGTATACATTGACAGGGTGGGTCATGGGTAAAGCCCACGTGCTTTCCTCGTTGTCCTCCACGAGCGGGACCTCCCGCCTGACGGAATGTGCTGGTGGTTTCCCTCATCGTTAAGAAGCGCACGATAGGCTGATTGATTAGCTTGCCTAGAACTTGCTGACTGGAGGACAAGACACCTCTAGCAAATCACGGACTCGCATTCGCATTTCGTGCTCCTATTTGTTTAGTTAGTGCCTGAGATCCGCCAAGGTCAGGCATGAAACTATTGAGATACCTTCTTCTCTATTGGCGGGGAAACAGGACATGGCATCCGCAGGATTCTTTAGACCATTATTTTGCCGAGCCTTCTGCAGCTCTTTGTGCTCATATGATTGACAAGGGGCATTGTTGTTTTGGACAGAGCAAATATTTGCGCAGAGATATATTTGCGCAGAGATATTTGGCACGGCCGATAATCCAAATCGGAGGTCGGACTGTACTCATACGTCTTGATAGTGATTTTAATGACAAGACCCGCGTCAGCTCGAGACGTCAACAGCTGAAGCATCAAGCATTTTGGACAAGGCTGCCGGACGACCGGAAGTGTGACAGAATGGGTCTCATGACGTGCGCTCGTGTGAGTCCTGCAGGCTGTGGTAGTCCCTCATTTGTTGGCAAGCAGTATGCGGTCTGCCTTGTCTGCCTAAATAAGCGCATTTTTGCCCAAGATGGATATCAGCGGTGTTAAAGCGGGATAGTATGGTTTGCATACGGGTATTTATATCATGTCCGGCCGCCCTTGGGTTGGCGTTGGGAACTGCCTTTTCTCACTACTACCCAGAAATAATCTACGTTCCATTCTTTTATTCCCTGTTCTGACGTGTCTCAAATACCCTGAATGAATTACTGAGACGAAATGCCTCAGTGCGGTGTTGATGGCTGCAAAGGAGAAGTAGCCAGCTGGACAGTCACCGAGACCTGTACAAAACGTGTCGTTGATGAAAATGGCGTGGGAGGAGACTGCGGAATAACCAAGACAGGAACGGCCAAAGCTTGTCTCAAGTGCAGTACTCAACATGGAACAAAGATGGGAAAGTGCCCACGGCTCAAGCATTGATTTTCCGGCTTTCTGGGCCCTCTGGGTCTCCAACCGGTATGAACCAGCAATACGTATGTCACTGGAAAACATGATCAGATAGTCCGATATGCTAACACTTCACACATAGGAAGCACAAATTATTGATCAGTTGTCATTGTAGCTAGTGAAGCGGATCAATTTTAGCCTTAGTCAACATCCTCCCACATTCTTGGGATCATAGCCAAAGTCGAGGTCAAGATTCGCTCGGGTATGGACCCTTTTTAGAGTCAATAGGCTTGGCAATGTTCTGAAATTTCAATGGTTCCAAATCAATCAACTATGTGTCTTAGCAGTCCTTCCTCATCGAGCTGTGTGAAACAAATTTCGGGCCTCGAAATACATTACATGCTATTCTCTAGCACCTACAGTTCTTCCACAACCTGTGTAGGACTGCCACGCCTTCACACCCTGAACTTGGTCGCTGCAGTGACCGATATGTTTTGTATATCTGGGTGATCAAGTGGCTGTGTGCACAGCAAGTTAACAGGTATTGAAACAGTATGATCTGATTAAATTTTGATCCAAGTCATTAACAAGAAAATCACCGAAATGAAACACCTCTAAACCAGACAAAATGTGTCCGTCTTGAACTTTCCACTCTTGATGTCCTCGACCAGCTCCCCCTTCATGTAGCCTTCCACAAAGCATCCGCCGACAACCTCATATGTGTCGCCTTGGGCGCTGGGCCTGAGGACGACGGGCATATCGCAATTGTACAAGATGGCGATTTTGTCACCGGGCACCGCCTGCCTGGTGATAGACCCAATGAATCCATTTTCCGTTTGGAAAAGCCGGCGCCACATGAGCAGCTCGCTTGCCAGAAGAATGGCTTCCCTGGTCTCGAGTGGCTTCTTGCAGTATTCGGTCCGGGACGTGAAGTAGTCCTTCAATGGGATACCTTGAAACTCGAACGACTCATTGACGTGGAGAACACGGCGGTAGAGATCGGGGAGGACGACGGAAGCGATCAAGAAACACCGTTGCGAGATGTTTCGTCGCAACTAACAACCTTCCAGTCAAAAATCCCGAACTGGTCAGTAGAGCCGCGAACATCTTCGTTGACCTTGAAGTCAGGAGGGCCGACTTCCATTTTACGGAACTCGGCTCGACTGATCCAGGGCACGTCTAATAGTGAAGGCCCATTCGCAAATTCGTAATTGCTGTCGTATTCCAAGACGCGTGCCAATGAAAGCCTCGACTGCGGACCATTCCAACCAGCAGGCAGTCCTGAGTGAGGATGTTTGGGAGATTGGGTCGCTGCCATCTTTGCCTGACCCTTGAGGCTTGCAATCGCGCCGACCGTGTCGACGACTGCCCCTTTGCAGAACAGATGGTTGGCATCGACCCATGCTTGAAAAGCCTTTCCCAAACCCCTGTTGCTTTCAAATGTGTGCACAGCTCGATGTGGCAGATAGCCTACATCTTCGGCATCTGGGGCGGCGACCTCCAGACCTTCGGGCCGGATGATTGATAATGAGTATTTTGACCTTGGTGGGGACAGATCAAATATCCAAGTTGGAGTTCCAGAATCAGTTGAACCTTTTCCGGCTGATCTTGCTAACAGATTGAGGTTGCCTTCCCCCTCGTAACAGCTTTTCGCGAACATGGTCCAACAGGCTTGCCAGGTGAATCCCGTGTCGTAGTCTGGCTGGATCCGGCTAGCAATGGTTGGTGGTAGGAAAGCGAGAATCCCATATACTTTATCTCGGGGATCCGAAGCATATGAAACCCTTGCCTGGGTAATGGATTCGAGAACCGGCTTCTTACCCTTGTGGATACTATTACCGTCGTCCCACCTGAGCGAACCAATTCTCACAAGAAGCTTTATAAAACGGAAAATGGAAGCCAGAACTCTGTCATCGCCGAAGTAGCGTCTAAGCTTCCCGAAAGACCCATTCTTATCCCACAGACGAGCAGATCGGAAGCCTCTGAGCTCCTTGGAGGTGAAGTAATGATCTCCGTACCAAAAAAGGACCGAAGACCCGAGTGCAACTTCCTGGATGATCCAAAGTCGCTGCCAATACTCCGAGTGAGTGATGCCTTCAATCGAAATCCACAGTGAGTAGGCGTTGTTCTCATCTTCAGCCATCAGTGTCAAGGAATCTTCTGACATCTCCGTTTCTTGTCTCTGTTGCGTGTGGTGGAGGTTTTCCAAATTCAGGCCTGTTGGTGAACGGGCCATGGAACCAGAAAAATCATCCATCATCCTTCTCACTAAAGTCAACTCGGTGGAGACCTCGGGAGAGGGATTGCCTAGCCAGGCTCTTACAACGAGGGCTTCAGAGTAGATCAGCTCCATCTTCTGCACCTCAGTTGCTCTCTCCTGAAGATCATCCTGGTTGATACAGATTGCATCGATCCAGACTTTTAAAGCTCGTGACTTGACCTCAAAAGAGGTCCGAAGGCTCAAAAGAGCCTCATGGAGGTTAGATCCCACTTCGAAAGGCGACCCATTGAGGGAGATTGTTTTCTTGTGCGTCTGGTCCCCCCACACATAACTCAGCGCCACAAAGTCTCCCCAGTTGTACCTATCATCGAGGGCGATGAACTGCTCTAGAGGTCTATCGCAATAGGCATGCAGAGATAAATTCGCTTTCACGTCCATCGGTGAAAGAGGACTGAAATTCTCCCTGAGATGCAATCCGTGACGGATGGTGTAGTTGTGGAGTTCCCACAACACATGACGAATGCGGCCTTCGATGAGCCTGAACTCGTTCTCCGATAGCGACAAAGAGTCACGAAAAGATTTATAGGTGGGCGTCCAGTCCGACAAATCAACTTCTTCCATGGAACACGAGACGGGCACGCATGAAGATTCATCATCGCTTAGCGGCTGGATCGATAGCACTCGTATTTTCTTGCTCCCCAGCTCCAATGGC
This sequence comes from Diaporthe citrichinensis, assembly GCA_014872995.1. Classification (NCBI taxonomy): domain Eukaryota; kingdom Fungi; phylum Ascomycota; class Sordariomycetes; order Diaporthales; family Diaporthaceae; genus Diaporthe; species Diaporthe citrichinensis. The sequence goes on along the minus strand of JADAZR010000079.1, from coordinate 71,066 downwards.
TTGTAAAGATCTGATGGCCCTTTTCTTTTTAGAAGAACGTTCTCCGGTTTCTCAGTAGCGCTGATTGATGGAATATCGCTGACTTGTGCGTCCTCCCTATTCAAGGATGCTAAGGGAGGTGCAACTGTGGTTGTAGAAGGTATTTCTGTCGGTGGGTTGGGTAGTGATTTTTGCGATGCTTGAGATGCTGCATTGTTATCATAAGCAGATATTTTGAGACGCAATCCTTGCAGACTTTCCAGCTATGCCATTCTGGAGGTAGCAATCTGAGTATCAAAGTTCTTACCGGACTCCGAATCCCTTTCAGTCTCTGATTCAGTCTCTTGCTCTTCAAGATCCCGCAATCCAGCAAGTGTCCGTCTCTGAATTATCGCCTCCTCGGTCTCAAAATCTTGCATCTTTTTCAAAATTGCTGGGTCATGGTCCTTGGCAAAGCTTCTGATGGCAGCGATGGCAGGCTTGGTAGCGGTTGGCTTTGTCCTCTCTAATGCTTTCTCAAATAAAGCGCGAGTCAACAGTCTCTTTTTCTCTTGGCCTTCATTCCCGACCCAAGTCTTGCACATAATTGCCGCTTGAAAACACAAGTTTCGGATGTCTGAGCCGGAATAGTGATGCGTCAGAAGTGCTAATAGTTCACTGCTGACATCTGCACTAAGGACTTCCTCCCGCAGGACGATATTGAAGATTTTCTCCCTGAGAGCCGTAGAAGGGAGTCCGAGATAAAGATGGCTGGGAACCCGGCGGAGAACGGCAGGATCCAACTGGTTAGGATGATTGGTAGAAAGAAGAACGAAAGGCGTTTTTGTCGACTTGGTCATGCCATCCATCTCTGCCAGCATTAGATTGACATTGTCTCGCCTCCAGCTCGGAGAATCTGAGTAAGACTCGGAGTCCCTGGATTGAAACAATGAGTCTGCTTCGTCTATGAAGATCACGCTTGGAGCGAGCAGTTTCCCGAGGTTGAAAAGACCACGAATGGCCTTGGGCATCTCACCAGCCCACTTGTTCTCAATGTCGGCAGAAGACGCACAGATAACAACTGTGTCCGAGACGCAAGCAAGAACGCGTGCTAATTGCGTTTTACCAGTTCCTGGTGGTCCATAGAGAAGCGCTCCACCAATGTTACCTCGCTTCAAAATCCCGTAAGATGCTGAAGGCTTGGCAGAATCCATGTGCTGCTTGATCACCTCCCTGATCTCTTCTTCTGTTTCTGGCTCAATCGCAATATCGGACCAGCCTTTCTCCACTTCTTTGGGATCGACGAGAAGATCCAGGAATCTTTGCTCCCAGTAGAAGCGGTCCCCGATATCTTCAGGCCTTGCGCATTCGATCTTGTGAATCACCTCCCGTATGTGCAGAGGAAAGTTTGACCATCTCTCGTCAGTAGAAGATTTATCGTCGGTATCCGAATCACTTTCTGCTGTTCTGATCGAAGGCTCGGGGACTGTAACGCTGGGTAAAAGGTGGTAATCCACGTTCCAGGCATGCAAGGCCTTTTCTCTGGCCTCAATGCTCAGGAAGGCTCTCTTAATTCGGTGCTCATCAAAATTGCTGCCGATCATCTGTTCGACGCCTTTGAGTTGGGGACCAGTGAGAGCAGATTGTGCGAGAAAAGTGGCGGCGTCTGAATTGATGTCCAGGAATGCCCACTCGTTGTACGGATCCAATAAAGGAAGAACGAAGTCATTTGGAACTCTCCGTCGAATAAGTCGTTGTAAAGCCCTTATGTTGCGGGCTCGTAGTTCAAGCTCGCCGTCCTTTTTCATCATTGCTTCCTGCGATTTCGACGGCATTGGCGTTACCGGTATAAACGGTACCATGTCGGTGTCATAGCCGGTGCGCGACTGACAAGGCGGCGGAGAGTCAGGGTAGTAATTAAAAGGATCAGCAGGTGACTCTGTGGAGATTATGACCATGGTGCCATTTCTGAACGGTCTAGTAATGTAGCTCCGCAGGTCTTTCACAAGACGTGTTTCAAAGTCAGAGGCCTCCAAGATCAGATGGATAATCAAGGGGGTATTGTCTGGAGCATTGGCGCCGTCGAGGCAATGTATCCGCTTGGATTTCGGCGCAGTTGTAATGGCAGAGAAGATTGACAGAGGTGTATAATGTTGGACGATCTATGTTAGCTGACATCATCCAAGTCAAGCGATGGCAGAAGAAGAATTAAAGGCAAAAAGGTGGAAGAGCTTTCAAAGCAGGCTTACCTTGGTCCAATTTTGACCATTTGAAATTTCCTCCGAAATCTTCGAGCTCTCACCATGTATGCCAGCGTCGGGGCATTTATCCTGGTCACGCCGTTGCTCAACACCGGAAGCTGAAGTCTCGCTCCCAGGACTTGTTGGTGGCGAGTCGATAGGACTATGGAAAAGGAAAGACAAGTATTCCTGGACCGACTCTCGCATCGAGGTGTCGTCTTCTTCTTGCTCTTTCTCACTCCGTTTAAAATAGTCCGCTAGATCCTCAAGGTCGTCTTGGTCCAGCTTAATGAGATCTGCGTTGGAAATTTTGGCAAAGTGCCGAACGACAGACTGGAGAAACCTGACTGTTGTTTGTGGATGAGCTGCGATGGAAGCTTGGAGTCTTATGATATCCTTTGCGAAATAGCTTCGAACTGTCTTGCTCGCTTCGATATGAGAAATAGCTTCCCGAGGACCCGATCCCAGGACTCCTAGCAATGGCTCGAAGAGAATCGAAGCCATCCTGTACGCTGGGGGGCCTTCTTGACAGCCATCCGGCTTCTTTCCGTCTTCAGATGTTAGCTGCTTCTTGACAGCAGGGAACGCGAACTCTTCCAAAATCAAATCATCTGAAGATTCCTTAAATTCCTCGCATGCTGTCACGCAATTTTCGATAAGCCATTGCGGTAATTCAGTGTTTGGTGGCTGATCTTGCAGTTAGCATTACACGCGGTTCTGCAAGCCGTCATTCAAATAGCAGCCGAGACTGGTTTTGGTACACTCACAGGCGGGCGCTGCTGATTTTCCTGCTCCTCTGCCGTTTCGGCCTCAGATTTCGATGGAGGGATCGGCTTTGTAGACCCCGTGGTCTCGTGAGCCACCGGCTCGTCCTTGACATTGGCCACTGCACCTGTGCCAATAGGCTCTTCTCTGGTGCCACCCCCGCCCTCTGTCCCGAGCCACGAGGCCTCGCGTCTGACAATCGATGCGCTTTCTCGTGATCCAGATGCTTCTAGCCGTAGCTGCCCAGTCTGGCTCTGGAGCGACTCGCGATGGATAGGTGCCTCAACAGAAGCGCTGTCGCATACATTCGATCCCCTTGAGGGATTAGGGCCTTTCCCCAGGAGATGTGGTTCGTGTTGAGTCTCATTCCCCTCGTTCGCGTGCCCCTTTTGGTCAGAGCAGTCGACGGGCAACCCGGTTTCGGTCTGGTCATTGGTCATTGTCTGTCATTCACGAGCTTCGATTTGGAGGATCAAGTTGGTTTTAAAGCAAGTAGAATGAGAGAAATGTGGTCAATTGAAATTTACCGGGAAGTGTAAAGAATCCAAACCAGGCTGGATCAGGCTGGATCAGGCTGGGGAGAGGCGTGGAGAGCGCATATATAATGGGGCAATGCAGCCCTGGCAGTCCAGGGACTTTCGCTTTTCATGGATGAAATCCTGATCACAGTCCTCCACTATCCCGCTCCATGCAAGCATTTCTCAATCTCGCTCTCATATCTGGAGCAAGCGGAATTTTCCAGTTCCTTCACATACGTGCTGCCTCTGGATTGGTTACTGCTGTGACTCAAAGCAGTCAAGATTGAATGTTTCTCCACATCGTTGCTTACTGCATGATGGATTAGGCGCTTCAAAGGCGACCGATGGGACAGCCAGCCGCGCACTACCTAGCCTTGGCATGCCCTTCCTCCCTTGCTCCGTGACGGTGGGTCAGCAAGACCCCAGCAGGTCTGTCCAGAGAGTATTGTTAGCCTACCCAACTCGTGGAAGTGGAGTACTTGAAATACCCCATTACCTGCAATTATGCTGGAACAATCTTCCCCAAGAAATTGGATTGGATTAAAAAGTCCAACGCCAATTCCCAATTCCCATTTCCAAAGAATCTAGGTGGCTGACATTGTAGCGGTTGCATGGACTTCCACATCATCCGAACTGACTAACTGATTCCACGGAAGCATGCTGATACAAATATGAGAACGCATAGATTCGCACTGCCAGAATGAGAGTGCACATCAGTATGTGCAGCCCATAATGCGCAACTTAACAGCTAGCAATTAAGTTTATCTCTATAGAAAACGTACAAGTATGTAACTCCTGCCCTCAATCTTCCGTTAGGTTTACTAAGCAGCTTAGTCCTGTCTGGGTCACTATAAAATTCCTGACAAGTCACTTGCAACAAAGTATTACTCTCTGTGAGCACTTGCATGTATCTTTTCCCTTGAATCAAAAACTTCTTCGCATTAAACTACAAGCCAGGAGCTTTTACGCGTTCATTTGGCTACGCCGAGTATAATAAGCATTCCTGGATTCCACGTCCCCCCAAGCTCGTCACATGTGCACTCCGAGCACAACTCCGAGCACTACTGTCGGGGTGGTGAACGGAAGTCAGGAGGGCATATGACCCCTCAAGCTTACTCCGACTCTTCCCTTTAATGGCGGAAGCCAAGAGAAACAATCAGGCCGATGCAGTCGTCCTCACGGACGCCCCCGAGAACGAGACCGTCACCAACCACTGATTTGACCTTGAGAGTCTGAAAATTGTCCTTTTCCTTCTCCTCTTTCTCTCTATCTCTTCCTTTTTTCTTCTTCTTTTACGGTCTGTTGGGGAGCTGCTCAAACAAAATTTGGCGAGGCCGTCCTGCAGAAAATCCCCGAAGGAAGCCTAGAGCGTGTAGAATCTCGCCCACTTTCTCGGAATAGGCAAAGAGAATCACCCAGGTTGATGAACCCTCTCGTTCTTCTCCTGGTGTGTAAGCACCTTGCTCTAATCCGCCGGTGGACAGGACCCTGTGATTTGGCCGTTCTGTCCTCGAGTTCTGGCTCTCGCACTGGAGCGTCTCTTCTCTCCATGAGGACTGGCAGAGCGGGGTACATATAGTCGCTGGCTTCCAAGGTTTGGTTTGGCGGCCTTTTCAATCAACATTTAGAATTGGGGGCATGACTACCAAATATGTATGGTGGGTAGGGCGATTGATCGCCTTGCCACATATTCCCATCAATGGTTGTAGGATCGGCTTCACAAACTTGGTTAGCCTACCTCTGTCCGCAGATCGTGACTACCCTATCTAGATGGCGGGGTGGCTGGTGGCCGGTGGCTGGTCAGATCGGGAGCGCCCGCGGTAGTATCCCTGCCGATTCAGGCACACAGTCCAGGTACAGCCGTACCTTCCCACGCTTTCTGCTGAACAGTATTTACGCACCATCCCGTGTTAACAAAGTCGAATTTGGGGAAGGGACGGATGAGCTAGGAAAGGTACAGGCCAGAGTGCTGACTGCACAGAACTGCAACTGCGACTGCAGGTTGGTCTATGGCAGTGGTAGTCAACATAGAGTGTGTACAGTGCGGCACGACAGTATGAAGGCACGATGACGTGCTGTATCGGGATGGGACACCACTACTGTGGTACGACGGTGGCCTCGTATTCTCAGAAAGCAAAGCTAGGGGAGGACGGAATACTTCGTAGCTGGACTACAGCGTGCAGTGGGAGGCGCCTGTATGGAGCAGGCGAGTGGCTGGGCGAATTGAGTTTTTTGCTTGCCTTTTTAGCTGGGCGAACAGATGAACAGCACGAGCCAACGGCAAGCCGGTACTCGTCCCAAGTCGACGGACAATACGACGGACACAGACTCGCTGTCAAGCTCTTGCATCTGCATCTGCATCTCCATCCCCATCCCCAGCTGTGCCTTCGTCTGTCTGCATGCGAATCTGCAATGTCACGACTCCCCGTAACTAGTCCTGTATCTTGGATCTAATTATATACCCTGCACAATCTCTGCAGGTTGATTACTCTCATATGCAATTAATCATTCCATTTTAGCGCTAATGACCTGCACATAATATAACATACTAAAAATTATATATATTTATTATATCATTATCTTTTTAACTATTAAGCATAATTACTTATCTTATAACCCTTATAACGTCATGCTTTTTATTATATAATTAAAATAAAGCATATAATGCTAATAAAAAATATAATCTTATAATTATTTATTAATAAAATAGTAAATAAATAAGTTATAATTTTAAGTATAATTATGCTTATAAATTAAAAGAAAAAAAGTCATTATATTATATATATATTTAATTAAATAAAGAAAAGAATGTATGCTTATTTTTCTATTATAAAAGGGGGTAATTTGGCACTATTTATTTTTAAGCCCTTGGGCTGAAGTAAAGTGGGTGGGGTGCCGGGCGCCCCGGCTACTGCTTCATTACAACCCCCCAAATTGATTCTCGCCGCTCTTTAGGGGCCTGCCGAGGCTTTCATTGTGGCCAACTGGGACATCCAGGTGCATGACGGTGCTGTCCGAGATGACGGCGAGAACAGCCCAAGATCCATCGGCTACGTCCTTCCGAACACGTCTGTTTATATAATCAGTGAAATCGACGAAAGCCTCCTCATTATTGGAATGTCGGGAGAAATTTGCATCACTGGCGGTGGTGTGGCCAATGGCTATCTTGACACTGAACTGGGCGATGGCAAATTCGTCGAGAAAGAATCCTTTCATCAGCCACAGCTATCTAACACAAGGACTACACGTCATGTACAAGCCCGGAGGCAGGTACGTTCTCCGTGCAGACGGATCGATCGACTGCCTGGGCCGGTGTGCCGGCCATGATACAATGATCAATCTCCGAGGCCTGCGTATCGACTTCATAGAGGTCGCTAGTGCCGTCCTGGTTGCAGCACCAAACGAGTTGGCTGATGCGGCAGTCACGGTGCGTGGTGAACCGCAGTTTTTTTGTGTTTCTCGTGTGCCACGTTGTCTTCAAGCCCGGGAGGCGCCTTGATGAAGAGCAGCTTGTGACACTTCTCCGAGGTCTCAAGCTTCCGCAGTACATGATCCCATCGGCCATGGTTCCACTGCATCGTTTGCCAGTCAATCCAAAGGGAAAGCTGAACACTGCAATTCTCGAAACCCTACCACTTTCTACAATTTCATCGAAAGCTGCAACCGAGGCCGAGGTCTCGGGAACAGAAGAAGATCTCCGCGCAATATGGATTGATGTCATTGAAGCAGTTGCAAAAACGGCACATATTGACACAGACTCCTCGTTCTTTTCAGTGGGTGGAAATTCCTTACTCCTTGTTCAGCTGCAACATTGAATTCGCCGGAACTTTGGTGTCAGGGTTCATTTGCGACTCTTGAGGGAAACTTTAGATCTGGGAGATCTTGCTGCGATAGTTGAGAGGGAAAGGAAATAGTGGTCGAGACGTGTAAACGCGGTCATTGTACTTTATCTTCTTGGTCTCTTGTACAATACTTGCTGTGTCATTCAAATATACCCAAAACCCCTCAGCTTCACGTGGGAAAACCAATTTTATTCCAGGTATCTCGCACCTTCAAGTTGTAGTCGAATCCCGTTCCGTGCTTATCCCGAACTCGTGCGTGTCAGCGTGTGCACGAAGCATGGGCAGCAGCAATAGTGAAGCCGTCGCCACAACGGCTACCATGAAAGCGTGGTCTTGCTCCTTGGGAGAGGTCTGAATCTCTGTGGACTTGCAACATCAATATGTCTATGATTGGTCCAAACGATACTGAGGCACTTATTTTACCATCCATCAGTGGGGCGAGACACATGCCGAAGGTCATTACTCAAGCGCAACGGAGCAGATCACTGACAACACGAATTAGCTTTTGCACAGTGGCGACGAGGTGATGGAAATACCTAGGCGTATAAGTTTATATATCAGAAGAATATAAGCCAGAGGAAAAAGACAAATACAGAGACAATGAGGTACGCCCATGCCTCCGCGACCAACATATATTGAAGCTGTTCATACTAAGATTAGCAAAGACTTTGTGTGCGACTACCAAGGGAGATATCGTGTTTCAAGATAAACATACCCATAGGGTGAGTGATGAGAAATCATCACCCGCCCGCATCTTCCTTATCAGCCGCCTGCACAATGACTGGAAAGTATATATGCTGAATAGGAATTCAAAGCAGAAAAGAGAAGCCCACAACCACAAAAACCACAGCGCGGAGTCTTCATCCAGATGGTCTATAGTACTGAACGAGATACCACAGAACAGAGATAGCAGGCAACCATGCATCAGGACGTGTAGAAAGGTTGGCTCGAGCGCTACATCCCGAATATTGAGGGCTATCCAGATAAAAAGACTTGGGATCCTGACCCGCAGTGTGTGATATGCGGAAAGAGCTGGAACTTTAACCCATAGGGAGTAATGTTGCCAGAGTGGTGCAGGGCGATCAGGGTCGTTGGCGGAAAATTGAGTCAACTTATTGCTCTCTAATTCTACTCGCATCTTCGAATTAACTGATCCAGCTGGAGGATGAGACGATTTATGTTGATGCATAGACGAATTAGAGTGTTCAGATTGAGTGTATGGTATGCGACCTCGCTCCATACTGAGCAGTCAGTCTGGTGGCTGGGAGATTTAGGATACTTGATAGAGCTCCAACATGGAGATTAGGATGGGTACTTATGTACCGGTAGCAGGCTATGGCCTTCTTCGCTGGTGCCTAGGATGCAATACCACGTCAAGGCACGCGTTTCTCGGGCGGTTTTGCTGTGCCACCCCAATCTACGGATGATTGGCGGCAGAAAGCAAGGAACTTACAGTAGACAACAGATGCTAGACGAGTTTGGGGAACGGCAGTAAGCCGGGCTGTCTATTGCGGCTTGGCACATGTAGGCTCTCAAGGCGCTAAACTTTAGAAGTCGCCGGGCCCTAGGAACTCTTGACCTGCAATTTGCTTTCTGCTACCTAACGTCGACGTTATCTCTTTCCCTGCCCCTCAATCGGTCTCATCCCGGCTTAAGTTCGTGCAAAACGAGACAGAGGCTAGGGCTATTATCGATCTTCCTTGACGCTAAGAACCGTGGGCGCCGATTAAGTAGTACCCGTGAGGTCACCTGGAGAGCGGCCGAAGATGTACCTAAGTATTGAGCCAGAAATTAAGACCGCCATCTCTTTCAAATTTGTGGAGCTCAGTCCGCGCGAGCTACATCATCGGCGGCGCGTCAGTTGTAAAGTAGGCTTCAAGATCTGACAGACACACATCCCGAATCAGCCCAAGGATAGTGTTCATGTTGACCAGATTAGACACGAACGGAGCCGTGGCATTATGATTTAAAGTATACTAATACTATAGCTCACGCCATTACCAAATTGTTCCTCTCCTTGGCCCACTCCAGATTATGAATCGGCATCTAGCCCTTGAGACTATCATCTCTTCGGCTGTCCCTGGGCCCCCAGCAACGACGAGAGGCTCGCCTCCGCGTCTCGTTGATTCTTCGACGAGCCCAGATCGACGAAACCGGGGTCCTTTCCACCGTGGAACCTCACCCACATACGGCCGGCTTCGTCTTGAATCCTGCCCAACTCAGGGGCCGCGCGGCCGTTGTTTCTCACGAACGTGGCACTCCTATCGAGCGGTTCCCCCTCCCTCCCATGATGCACCGGCCCGCCGGGGCCGTGCAGCCCGAAGAACATTAGAGGCAGCACGCTGCCTTTCCATACTGGCTGGTCCGGGTCGGTGTAGTTCTTAACGATTATCCACAGAAGGAGCACCGCGCAGATGAGGACGAGGATGATGGGCAGGGAGATCCACCGCTGGTCAAAGTACGTGCAGGTGCTGGTCTCGTAGACCAGCCCCAATGTTGAGGAGCGCTTCGGGGTGTCGCCGATCTTGACGTCCGGGCCGTTTCCCGTCATGCGCAGCTTGTTGGTGACGGTGGTGGTGAAGTCGTCGATGGCGCCCTCGAGAGACTCGAAGGTGGCGTTCATCTGGCCCCAGAGCGGCGCGAGCCACCACGAGTCGCCGCAGTTGATGTGGCCCGCCTGGGAGTTGTCGTAGGAGCAGTCTGCGGTGAAGATGGAGCTCATCTGGCTGCTCAGTGCTGACGCGTAGGTGCCGCTCATCTTGTACAGACAGGCGTTGGGCACGCTCGTGTTGCTGACGGAGTTGTCCAGTTGGTTGGTTAGCGTTATGTTTGCCCAGGTTCGGCCTGGGATGTGTGGCGCGGTCGACATGTTGTTCGGCATGTACCAGGTGCTGGCGTTCATTACATGGGAGGCCAGAGTTGTGTTGGACGTGTCAGTGAAATAGTCACCGTCGTCGAGGATACAAGGGGAGCGCATTGCGGTATAGTTGTATGTGAAGGTGTACTCGGTTGTCTCCTGCTCGTTCTGAAGCGCTGGTTTTGTGGTAACAATCTCCTCGGTGTATTTGCCTCCTGTATAGCTTCCCCTGTATTCCTTCATACATGGGTAAAGCGTGCAGGATGCAGCAATATAGTCGCCCAGACCGTCGAAGTACTCATTACCAGACTGTGAGATCTTATGTGGGCAGTCGTAGAAGCCCGAGTTCTTTCTCTTCGTGCAGGGAGAAGTCGTGGACAGCAGCATGCTGAAGTTGCTGATGGCGACGCTTGATGCCGTGGCGAATTCCTCAGTGAAGAGGTCGGATGCCCAGGTGAGGTTACTATAGCCAACCCACATGTACTGGCTGCCAGGACCGTAGTTGATGAAGGCCTCGTAATCTGGGATGGTCAGGTTGCTGCCCTTGTCAGGCCCACTCACATACTGAGTGGTATCCAGACACGCGCTGCAAAGTCCAATGCTCGCATGAGTTGTACCGGTGCCGTAGTCCGACCATGTACAATTCGAGCTGGCACAGGAGACCTCGACTTCGTTGTCCTTGCCATCGGGATTCGTCAATCCCTGTATCATAGCACCTTTCATGTCGGTCTCGACTTCGAACTGACCGGCTCCGATCCGATAGTAGGATGACCTTCCTGGGGCGTAATTTGCAGTTGGTATCTCGGCTCTCGCATTCGGCAGCAATGTTGGGCACGTGGTGGTCTTCAATGCCTGCTGGGTGAATGGACCCACTGCCAGGCTTGCAATAGTGACCAGCGCAGCCCCGATACCCAGGAGCCCGGCAGAAGTCCATCCAAAGTTCCACATCACTACCGCCAACAACCGCAGGCTCCCAAGAACGGACCGTGAGGCGGAGTCGAAGTCCTGTAGGTGGTGCAAGGGTCTTGTACGCTCTGTAAACCATGTCCACTTGATCTGACCAACGATCTCAGCCACGGCTGCTATCAAAGCTGCTCGCAGGAATGTGGACAGCAAGTTGATCGCAGTGCTGAGGCTGATGTCGAACGGCCATTCTGGCATGGTTTTCCGGTCGTAGTAAGCCAGGAGGATAATGATAGCAGCGATGAGGAGGACTGCGACCACGATGGTGAGGATCTCAAGAAGCCAATGTTGGAGGACCACGGAGAGATGACTGGATGGCCTTCCGTTCTTTGGCCTGGGTGGAAGTTGGTTGGGAGGTTGGTGGTCCTGCTGAAGAGGCCAGGAGGGCGAAGCCGGGTCTGGTGATCTTGGTATGGCCTCCACGGCTGGTGATGTTTTCATCGGCCATGCCCCGGTTTCCTTGTCTGTTGCCGTCATACCGTGGGACTTCATTTCATTATTCATTGTCGCGTGGGAGTTTTCGATGTCCAAGGAGTTCCGGGCGGTGGCTGCATTGGAAGAGAATTCCCCGGAGCGTGGCTGTGTTGAGTCGCCCGTCCGTGGCTGCTGCTGGAGCTCAATGCCCGGCAGTGCGGCCATGTTTACAGGCAGACAAGCAACGTCTGCAAAGAGACGGTAAAGTCGACCAGTATGAGGTTCGAGCTCAAAAGGATGAAAAAGGTTACCCCCGGCTCGGCCATCTGAACAAAATATCACAGCTCAAAAATACCCCGATCACGAGCCAGTCATCAGTCAGGAGAGAGAGCCCCAGGATTCAAAACCCGCTGCAGATCACCCTTGTCTGAAATAACCTCAAACATCGCGAACTCCTTCAGGCCAATCAGGATGTCGAGAATTCCGGGTCGCCCGCCCGAATTGGGTTGACATTATCCATTTCAGCCCTATATGACTCGGTGCATAATTTCAAGCATCTCTGAACACGAGCTGCTAAAAAAGAGGGCCCTTGGCGATCGGAATCCGCGTTGAGGCCTCAGCTATAAACGATCCCTACTGCACACTTTTCCTGGCTGATGATCATCGACACTTCACGTTGCCCTACGGACCACATTCTGACGGTGTGATGCTTTGATGAGCATCGACCCCACCTCTCAGCTCTGGTTCTCAACAAAGATCGTCTTAAATGCGTCGAAACGGGACAGTTCGGAGTACACGATGACTAACGAGTCGCGTTGCCCCTAAATTAAATGCAATGTGTTGTCCTTCGCCCAGAAGACACGTCAGATGGAACCGCATCCACCTCAGGCTCACAATTCCAACTGGACGGATTCCAACCGGGCCTGGACGACGTCCCGAATCTCCGTCTTGGGACGCAAGTACGGACGCACTTTCTGCCTCACCATCGTCCTCTGCTCGAATGCATAAGCCATTCCGATCAGGTTCTCCTCGGAAAAGCTCTCCCCTAGGAAGCTTATGCCGAAAGGCACGTTCGGCCCAAGCTGCACCAGGTTCCCGAACTCGTTCTTGACGACCGGCATGTCGTCCGGATACCAACCCAGAGGTACAGTCACAGCTGGAGTACCTAACATTGCTGGGGGGTATTCCGCGAAGTACGTGGGCAACACAATCGCATCAAGGGAGTGGTTCTTCATCGCACCCAAGATCCCCATAGTCCCGGCCAGCCGCAGAGCGAGCGTGCGATTGAACCAAACGTCAGGGTGAGTATTATTCCTGCCATCCTCGAGTGCGAGATCGAATACGACTGTGTCACGAGTGGGGTACTCTTCGCGCGGATAGTGGTGGGTGAAGCTCGAGATATCGCTCAGTGATGAGACGTTGTTTGGGTTGTTGTCGAGGAAGGAGAGGTACCGGGGGATATCCGTGAGAAGGTCCGCACGTAGATCTCTTGACATGTACTTGTGCTCCACGAATTCTTTCCAGCCGGGGAGGGCAATATCATCCACGACCGTTGCACCAGCGGAGCGAATTATATCCAGAGACCCGTTGAAGGCGGCCATCAGGGGCCCGCCGGCTTCCTCAGGCACTCCGACCTCATTCATATCGATGACGCCGCGAGCGACACCAATGCGTTTGCCGCTCAGCGCCGACAGCTGGCAAGCCGCGACATAATCGGGGAAGTCATCGGCGTCGAATGGAATGGCCGAGGTGTAGTTGTCCAAGCCGTCTTTGCCCACAATGGCACCGAGCAGAACGGCTGCGTCTTTGACGGTCCGGGCCAGTGGTCCCACAGTATCTTGGTGCTCGGAGATTGGTATCACAAGATGTCGCGAAGTAAGTCCCACAGTGGGCTTGACTGGACACATTGTTAATGATCATATCCCACGTTGTGGGCCAGCAACTACCGGCATATAAAATCACAGCGGGGTCTCGATTTCTTGCGCTTCGAAACCACAAAGGAAGATCGCTGTCGAGCGGTACAATGTGCGGGGCCACTTACTTCCGACGATGTTGTTGACGCATGCTGGGCACTGTATTGAACCTGCGGTCTCCGTCCCTAGTGTAGCCCATGCTAATCCGAGAGACGTAGCGACACCACTCCCAGCGGAAGAGCCGCACGGATCTTGGTCTGGATAATAAGCGCCATGCGTCTGTCCCCCATGCGCCGACCACCCACTGCTTGTATTCAGACTTCTCGCGTCAGACCACTGGCTGAGATTCGATTTTCCTAGGATGATAGCCCCTGCTTTGCGCAACTTTGCAGCAACTGTACTATCATACGGCACGGTTGCGCCGAGGAGGGCATAGGAACCGGCCGTGTTGTTCATTTTGTCCGACGTAGCAATGTTGTTCTTGATAAGAACAGGTATGCCGTGCAAGGGACCCAGGACACGGCCATCTCGGCGGGCTTCGTCCAGGGACGCAGCGATACTGAGAGCATCGGGGTTGATTTCTGTGACGGCGTGAAGGGCATCGTTGGTTTCCTTGATGCGGGCGATGTAGGCGTGGACAAGGTCCACACTCGTGAACGCGCCACTCTCGAGACCACCGGAAAGGTCTGTAAGAGCCGCGTCGATTAGCGGCGGGAAGAAGGGCGCGGCCCCCTGGTGTGTGGAGAGGGAAGGTTGCTGCAATGCCGCGACGGCTGATACAGCCAGGAGGGCCAGGGCCACGGGTAACGGACCCAGAGACCAGTTCATGGTCACCGTGTGACAGTATTTACAACGCTGGTCGGTGTCGCATAGTGGTTCGCTTCAACGGTTTGTTGTTGATATAGGCTGTGCTTCAGGGCGGAGGCGTGGTACGGCATGATGTTGGGCCGGTTCTAGTGCTTACTGTTCAACGTCTGCTAGTCCAATGTAGACTAGATACAACGGTAGGATCCGCCCCCATGCACCACAATGATTGGAGTGAAATTACCGTGGTGCTCTAGGCCCAGATCAGTAAGAGGCAGACGGAACACAAGGATTTCCAGTCTGATTGGCTTGTGTGTGTCATGGCTAAGATGTTGACCTTCGTGTCTATATGTACTTCTTTGTGTCTCTTCCCGCTGCAGATGACTCTTCAAATTCTATCGGAATCTTGATAGGGGAGTTTTCCATGCCTGGTCCACGCGAGCTAACCACATCACGCTCCATATCCTGTCCATACTAGACAGATGGAAGACATCATCACCCTACCAGTTCTTGAGCACGTAGTTCTTGAGCACGTCGCCTTGGACAGAGTCCAGAGGTTTGACAGGAGCACGAAGTAGCGGAAGAGTGTCAGAAAATGCAGTGAAGCGAAGCAGAGAGTGGTCAAGGAAACAAAGCTAATATTCCGTACGAGATACTGGATGGCATCCGAATAGTAAGTAACTCCACAGCGATACAAATGTGTTTTGTAATCAAGAAGAGACAGGAATAATCTCCAAGTACTCTCTGGCTTGGGAAAAATATCAGTTTCGAGCTGCCGCTCCTTTGGCCTGGGCGGCAGCGGCGGCTCCTTTACCCTGCTTCGCCTGAGCACCCTGATTAGCAGCAGCATTTGCTCCCTGAGCGGCCTGCCCTTGAGCGCCCTTCTTAGCAGCAGCAGCACCAGCTTGTGCGGCTTGTGCTTGCCCGCTCTGCTTCGCAGCAGCAGCATCCGCTCCTTGGGCCGCCTGAGCCTGTCCACCCTGCTTGGCCGCAGCAGCAGCAGCTCCCTGTGCAGCCTGGGCCTGGCCACCTTGCTTTGCGGCGGCTGCTCCTCCTTTGGCTGCCTGGCCTTGTCCTCCCTTCTTCGCGGCAGCGGCAGCGGCGTCACCGCCTTGTGCAGTTTGCGCTTGTCCGCCTTGCTTAGCAGCAGCAGCAGCAGCATTGCCACCCTGAGCGGCCTGGCCCTGTCCGCCTTGCTTGGCAGCGGCAGCATTTCCGCCGCCCCCAGTGACACCAGCGACATCAATACCGGCGGCGTTCAAGGTGTCGATGTCGGCTTGTTTGCCAGTGGCCACGATGGCCTTAACAGCCTTCTCAAAGTCTGGACCAGAGTCGAGCGCTCCAGCTATTGGTTGGTTTGGTCAGAAAGTTTATTCCTAAATGGACAGCAATGGCGGATCCTACGTACCATCGCCGTTGTCGGCCAGCAATACAGCAGCGTCGACCTTGGCAGCGGCGGTAATACCCTACATCATAGATTAGTATCGATGTTGGTATATTCAAAAGTTGTCCAAGTGAGCTCACATCCGCGCCATTGTTGGCCTTCGCGTTCACATCGCTGGCGGCTGCTGCGCCGGCTGCAGCTGCTCCATTATTGCCTTGTGCCTTGGCTTGACCTTGGCCACCCTTGGCCGCCTGGCCTTGCTGCTTTGCGGCCTGAGCCTGGTTTCCCTGCCCACCTTTATTCTGGGGCAGAGCAACGGCGAAGGTTGCGAGGACGGTGACGAGAGCCAATGACAGCTTCATATTTGTGAAAATTAGATTGGTAGGTGGTGAGTGAAACGAGGGACTCTTGAAGTGAAGTTGTCACCGGGACATATGAGCGCAGCTGTTTGAATGAGCGTTAGTTAGCCAGAGGAATACGTGGGCTTCAGTTTGTACTTGCCTCGTAATGAATGGAAGGAGATGGGATTGCAGGTGATGCTCTACACAGTGCTGGCGAGCGCTAAACGGAATCGTCTTATATTTCATCCCAGGCCGCCGGTCATGGTGAGAAAGTAGGTCAGGCCATACCCGATTGGCTTTCCTCCGAACACACACGAGACGACAACTCATGTAAGGTTTGTCCCTATTTGCCCTCAAGGGGTTCGGCATCGTGGTGAAACCGTCCTGCGAGTGTCCGATCGACAGGGGTTGGATTGCCAAGACGCCACGAAGTGGCTGCGCTTAGCATCTCTGAGGCAAGGCTTAATTCTCTAAGGTGGTAGACTCGACCAAACAAGGTTAAGCCGAAGTCACTTAGGACAAAGCTTGGTTTGACAGTTGACACAGGCACCCGGGCACGGAATCGGGCTTCATGCGAGACGCTGACCGCGGGTGGTCGTGTCTGGACTTTCAGGTCAGGCGCCCCGATGACACTATACGGAGGGCAATATTGAATGCAGATATACTTTCGGCGCGCTCATGTGTCGAAGGCTTTTTCACGCTGAACTCAAAGTCAGGCATTGCTCAACCAGTCGGCTATACTTGTCAAGAAGACCCTCTAACCGAGCCTCCTTCCCAGGAAAAGGTTCTTCTGTGAGGCCGGCGGGCTTGTCGAGTGGAATACCCCAGCTGTTGTCCACGACTGTCACCAGTCCATTCCTTTAGACCTGTCGTCTCAAGATCCGGGCGCCTATTAGCCTAGTCCAGCAACCCGCACTCAGTGTACATACTAGTTTCACCTCAGCCACAATGCTACCCGGTCTTCCTTCTAATGGTACCCAGGCATTACCTTGCAGTCACGCCTCGCTTTCAGCCGGTAGAAAATCCTTTGATCCGCGACCAGCCCCCTTCGACTTTAGCCCAATAGATGCCGTAGTCCACATGCTCTGCTCGAAGGAGTTGCGTGCATGCTCTTCGCAATGATAAACTCGTCGTCCCAGACGCGGAGTGAATGAGAATCTAGGTAGAGAACAAAAGTCCCTCCTTTTATAAACACTGCCCAACCCCGGGTACGAAGGTTGCGCCCGTTCTCTTCCTGCCAGCATTTTACTTGAGCTACGACTGTGACGAACCCAGAATTCTTGGCATCAGTCTAACCTTGTGGCGATGCCTTGCATGGTGTCGTCTCAGGAGTTCGTTCTCGTCCGAGAGCCTCAAGTCGTCGACCAAGCTCTGTAGCCGTGTCTAGCTGGAAACTGCATTTTTGGCTCACCACATAGTCATTTATTTCCGCCGGACTACGTTCTCAGCACATGGTTGATCTCCTTGATGTGCTCCCTACGTGAGTCTCCCTCGTCTGGAACGATTTATGCATATACTTGATTGGGCACGCGTTAGGACCCCGAAGGAACCGGATTCAGAGATATAGGAGTATTGGCCGTGATACATCCCTCACAGGTTAGTCTTGGCTTTTGTGCTGTTGCGTAGCACAATATTATTCCTGATGACAGAAATCGAATCCAATTATGTGGCGTATCTACAATCGTGTTCGAAACCTACTGTTATCGGCATTGTATTTTCTTTAACGCTCGGTATTTAAGCGTTTATCACTGTATGAAGGGACTGGATGCATACTGCTTAAGAAGCATATGTGTCCAGATTAAAAACGAGACCACTTATGCTGATATCACCCGAACAGATGTAGTACACCGGATATAAAGAAGCTTGCCTCGCTAAGGCATGTGATGTGGCTTTGAGATAGATCCACAACCAAAAGTTGTTCCTTTCATCGATTGTCTATATATGCAGCTGTATTCTGGCATTTGAAATATGTACACATCAAAAACCTTGACGTTTCGCCCACCGAAGAAGGTCTCGGCGAGCATCATTACCCTGCGTCTTTCAGACCTGTAAAAGTCTAGAAGAAGTCTGCCAGAGCGGCGACGAACCCCTTGGCGACCAGTTTGTGAATGGCTTGCCCCGGGTGGTAGTTGTCGTACCACACAGCAGACGTGCCGTCCGCATTCGCGGCTGTGATGTCGCTGTCAAGGCCGAACGAGGTGGGGTCGTTGAAGACCTCCCAGAAGTAGGAGCTGGTGTTGAAGGTCTGAGCAGTAACACCGGTGTTGCTGGACTTGAACGCGTCGAGCTTGGTGGCGAGCTTGGAGTTGAAGGAGTCCAGGTTGGTGGTCAGAGTTTTCAAGGAGTCCTCAGACTGGTCGTTGAATGCTGGAGCCTTGTAGAAGGCTGGAGTAAAGCAGTGATTAGTCGGAAGTCTTTTACGGTGGGAAACGTTAATAGTCAATGAGAATCAGACTTACGAGGAACTGTGTTGAGAACAAAGTTTCTCGCGCCATCCTTGTAAAGGTTCTGCATCAAATCGAAATACTTCGTGAGTGCCTCGTCGATGGGGCAGCTCTCAATCTGAGCAGACTTCCAGAAGCATTGACCAATATCATTGACGCCGATCCAGACGGCAATAAGCAAGTCCTCAGCTGTCCACGGGGCCTCAGTTGGGGCGGGGACCAAGTTGTCCTCGAATTGGCCAACCTGAGCAATCACGTCGGTGGTGACACCAGTGTTGATGATGTCGTTGGAAATATCAGCACCGTAAACGGCAAAGTCGTAAGTAAGTACCAGAGAGCTGTTGAGCTGCTCGGTCACCATGCCAACCCAGTTGAGACCGCCGGTGGTAGTTGAGCCGCCTGAACCCATTGGGTTTGAGGCAGTGGGGAAGCCACCTTCGATGTAGAAGCCGGTGGACGAGTATGAATCACCACTGAAATTGAATCATCGGTCAGAAAAAAGGGTAATTTTGAAAGGGCATGTTTTCACTCACAAGACGGCAAGGTACTTGGTGCCATCACCGGATGTTGACGCCGACGATGAAGCAGTGGCTGCAGGTGCAGATGCAGCAGAGCTGGAAGCTGAGGTAGACACAGCCTGGACCGGGAGATCGCTGGCGACCGCGGCCGAAGTTGGCGTCGTCTCGGAGCCGGAGTCTCTTGGAACGCACGCAGCAGAGGCAGAAGACAAGGCCAGAGCCAGGGCAGCAATTTGTCTTGTAGAGAACATTTTCGAGGCTTTTCTTCGGTAAATGGGTAAAGAATGGATGGAATGGAAACCGGTTCCGTGGAAGAATTCAAGAACTGAACGAAAGAATGACTGACAAGCACCGCTGCGATTGAAACTAAACAAGCTCTGGAGTAGAAACAAGAATACAGAAAGAAACGAAACAAGTATTGGCTAGAAATTCCAGCATTTCAACAGGTGGAAAGGGGTTGCCGTTGGCAGGGGGGTAAAACGGTAGGCCATGTTCCGAGGAGCAGCTCGGAGAGGACCGCCGAGCAACGCGCGGCAAGAAATTAAAGGGGCCGCCGCTGGCCCCGCAAAGCCTCAACCTGCGGCCAGCGCAGCGGCCACAATGACGCATTTCAGCACAAAGGGAATTCTGCTCCGAAACAGACATTCGTGCTGACATGTCTGCATCCAT
This sequence comes from Diaporthe citrichinensis, assembly GCA_014872995.1. NCBI lineage: Eukaryota > Fungi > Ascomycota > Sordariomycetes > Diaporthales > Diaporthaceae > Diaporthe > Diaporthe citrichinensis. Next base: position 51,436 of record JADAZR010000079.1, on the reverse strand, counting down.
AATTAAAGAATGCGCTTGTAGTCCACGTGTTCGGGATGGCCGTCGCCTTTCGAGGTCGGATTAAGGTTTGAGGCTCAATGGTTCTGTGGCGATCCTCCACACTCGACGCAAGCAGGGATTCCTTGCAAATCAAACAGGGACATAAGACAGTCTGCTATTTGGAGACGTTCCACAGGACGTATAAGTCAGGTTCTTAGTTAACAGGGCTTCACAAACAATGCAGTTCTCTTCACAATAAACCGTAGCTCGCGCATCGAAAGGAGGGGTGGTTGAAAAGCTCCGAGTCGCTTCAACTTCAAGATGCTGAAGCGTCACCCTTATCGTCCAAGCCACATGCATTTCATGTTCGAAAAGGCGGGATATGATCCTCTCATCACGTAACTTATGACACCCGCCGGACCTTCAGTGGCTTATAAATGCAGGGAATTGTACCTTCGAGGAGACCCATATGAGAGTTCTGACGCTGTGTTCGGTGTGAAATACTCCTTTGTGGTGAGTCTTAACAAGGCCAGTCGCGATGTGGCGGCCAAATATGATGTTTTCGAAAATACGAGACTTCTTACTTATGACTTCGTGCTGGTCACGGAGAACAGACATCTGATCTGCGCGATGTGGAGGCTATCAGAGCAGGACTTGGTCTAGGTCTCAAAGTCAAACTCGAAAAAGGGTTGCTTGTAAAAGATAATCAGCGGAAATCTAGTGTAGAGCGATTACCACAATCACTGTCACAATCTTTCTTTTCTATCCTCCATTAGTCCAGGCAAGGCTTGGTTTAATATGATTATCGTTACGCATGGTACTTAGGGAGTCACGTCTGCCTTCATGTAGACCTATCCCACCAGGATTACTGGGTAAGCTTGATGCTCCAGACACGAAACCTGTATGTCTATGGATTTGCACATGTCCACAATCTAGAATAACTTGGAAAAGTTAGAGGCCCACGCGTCCCTCCTGGACCTTTGAGGTTTGTCACCTGGTGTGATACACGGCTATCCCGCTCAACTTTGAGTAATTCACGTTAATCTTGACAGCTTAGTAATTAAGATTTAGACTAGTTGGTTCATGTTTCGCAGAAATATTAGAAGCGAGACTCGCATTAACTGCTTAGAAATCGTCGAGCTTTAGCCCCGCCCGTGGGGTGTGACACCCTGCCGGTAAATTTGTCGGCATTTCGCACTCCATCAATTTGGAGTGCGGTTCCACCCATATTAGTCTTTGGAAGCCATTCTACTTTTTGTTTTTGCGGGGCTGATGTCAAATGTCTGGTGCAACTTACGTATGCGATGTCTCGCACTCCTAAGCTTTTCCGCGGCAGAGATCAAACCTTTACCCAGTGATCTCTTCACGTCAAAGCCACGTCAATCGGGCGAGCCTCGCTCCTAGAAAAGAAGGATTCTCGTCGCACGAATCAATCAACAAGAGTCACTCTATATCTCTGTCTTCCTTCCAGCTCTTCAGACACCATCCTCGTGCGTTCGCTTTGCAAGTTCTCTCGACATCCTACCAGCATCTAGGACCCAATGCGACAGGATCGTTAATATGTCCCAGTCTCACTCTTCCACGCAGCCGTCGCCTATGCCAGAGGGGAAGTTCCTTCCAAATGGCTTAAAGAATGACCCACCGTTGCCGCCAGACAATCCGACGATCGGATACAAATTCAACCATGTGATGCTACGAATCAGAGATCCTGCTCGATCTTTGCACTTCTATGTCGATCTTATGGGCATGCGTACGGTGTTCACCATGAACACAGGCCCATTCACTATTTACTATCTCGGATATCCGCAGACAGCTGCTCATCGTGCGGACCTTCCGGCATTCGGGCAGGACACCCTTTCTGTGCTGGCTCACACACTTGGTCTTTTTGAGTTGTATCACATTCATGGGTCGGAGAACGAGCCTGAGGGTTACTACTCTACTGGGAACGAACCACCAAACCTGGGCCTTGGCCATCTAGGATTTTCTGTCCCCGACGTCCCTGCTGCAGTAGATCGTCTGAAGAGCCACGGGGTCGAGGTGATCAAGGATTTGGGTATCGCAACGCGGGAAACTATTCCTCTGAGTCAGTGGGAATCGCAACGAGGCATCGGACTCGGCAATCTGCACCCAGTCTACCAGAAGGTGTTCGAGCAGATTGCATTCGTTAAGGACCCGGTAAGTCTCACTCGAGAGGTGTATATGTTATTTGTATACGTAGAACGGATGACGCGGAGGGAGACTTTGCACTAATATTCTTGTTGCTAGGACGGGTACACTGTTGAACTTGTGCCCCAGACACTACAAGGGGTTTAGGCGATACGAGTCGAGAAAGTGGATTCCCCCTCCAGGGGAAATTTCCATAAGAGAACATATGATTCTGGTCTTCTGGGCCGTATACGACAGCAAAGAAAGGGAAAACGTTGGGAACTGGGGTCTCAGACCATACGTTGGACAAGAGTTGCAACAACAACGCAGGTCACAGGAGAATCTTGATTTAAGAAATCATGTTCGGTAACCTTTTGCTCCAATACAAATAGCATATGTCGAGTGATGTCCGGGATTACGTCCTTGCACTTTGTGAACGGTACTATCAGGTAAGATTTACCAGATTCTGCAATGAACGTCCCAATCAGTCTCCATTTGCATGCTAAAGTCCTCAATCCCAGTGCTCAGCGGCCTGACTCTTCCGCACTCGTGACATCTCCCATTTCAATATCATCCATTTTGGTTGAAGTCGTTGGGTCGATTGCCAAATTCGTGAAGCCGCGAGTGTTGACCTTGTGCTCGAAACGACGATCGATTTGCTCAAATGAGAGGTCCTTGGTTTCAGGCAGCTCAACCCACATTACTCCAAAAGCAATAACAGACGTGGCAAAGAATATCCAACCCATGAGACCGCCCAGGTTACCTTCGGTCGGATTGAACATGTACGGAACCACAATGTTCCATATCATGCTGTAAAAGTAGTTGAAAAAGAAGCCTATCGCCAGTGTCTTGGCTCTGAGTCTGACGCTGGACACCTCCGCGGCAACCGCAAGAGCGGGCCCGTTGGCAGGACCGATGCTGAGCCAGACCATCTGCAAGGTGACGGCCACGCACCACAACGATGCCGATGATTGCTTCGGCACAGATGCGGCAATGCCCATGATGAAGAACAGCACAGAAGCGAGGCCGATGCCGGACAAAACAATTGGGCGCCGACCGACACGTGCCATGGCCCAAAGTGTCAGGATACTTGAGAAGATGGACATGGCGATCCCAACTTCGACCATCATAGCCGTGTTCGTTGCCGACAATCCAGCCAAGACCATGAAGTAGGGCGAGTTGTTGATGAAGGTTGCGCCCGTCATTTGCGACAAGCCGTTGGCATATAACACGATGCGAGTGCGTCGCCAATTGGTGCCTTTGAAACAGTCACGGAACGATGCCTCGCCTGACTCGGTCAGGGCTTCACGCTGAATAGTCTCTTCTATAGCCTTGACGCGGGCTTGGACTTGAATCCATGTGTTGGAACGGTGTAGCTTGGCAAGCGACTTGGTCGCGGAATCTATGCGGTTCTTGCGGACAAGGTAGTATGGTGACTCCGGAACCACAAAGGCGCCGAGAACAAGGAGCACTGGCCAGATCCATTCTGCTGCGAAGACCACTTTGTATGATGACTGGTCCATAATTGTAACTCGATCAAGCGAAACGGATGCGGCAATGAGGTACCCGACACTCTAAGAAAAACACGGGTGTGTAAGCCTATGATATCACACATCGTGTTGCACTAATTGTGGAATGATGGGTGTGGACATACCAGCGACACAGTGTAAATAGCCAGAGCGATACCTCTGATCTTTGTCGGAGTGATCTCTGAGATATATGTCTGTCCAGAAGCAAGCGCCATACCCAGGCCGAGACTGTTGATCATCTTTCCCACAAGGAATTGCGGACTTGCAGATGCAGTGAACACCACTGCCACCCCGATGATAGACAACACGCCGGCGATGAGCATGGTCCATCGACGACCCAGTCGGTCGGAGACGGGACCAGAAATCCAGGCTCCAAGTCCTGTCGTGAGTTGAGGAATGGCATTCCACAATGACTGCCAGTATGCTTCGACAATGTATTCGCCATTTTCGAGGACACCAAACTGTTCACTATAGAAGTGACGTGATGTTTAGTGAACGGGACATTATTTCAGCGCTCGGGTTTGGCAGCATGACTTACACGAAAGGCTGCATATTCAGACAAAGCGTCAAGGTAATGTTGTCGAAGCCGTACATCAAGGCTCCTACATTTCCGTACAACGCACATAACACAATAACAGGGTTCTTGAGCAGAGTCTGAGCAACACCGAGTGTGTCTTCTTCGAAAAGCGAGTCGTGCCCAGCATCTTGCTCATGTGGTATCTGTTGTGCTTCTTCGACATGGGCGCTTTGAGACTTCTGCTCAGCAGAAAGTCGTCCTGGTCGAGCCTCAGTGCCCATTGTGATATCGTGGATGGATTATGGATGGGATGAAGAGTAGGTATCTCAATAACGCGTTTCTCATGTGTGGGACAAAATGAAAGAGGAAATAAGGGGAAAACAGAGGAGACGGAGCACCAGAAAAGAGCACAACAGCGACTCACTCGGGACTTAATCCAGCGAGAAAAGCACCCCTTCCAAGAGATTTGACCAGTATCTCAGGCTACCCCATGGGGAAGATCTCTAGTTCTGCGGGCCTTACCACCGGAATACCCGGCGATTCGGTGTGATCTTACCCCTGCTCCCGTGGCCGGCTTATCCGCCGGTTTTCCCGGGCTAAGCCTTACGCGTCTCCGCAACCTCTCCGTACTGTTAACATGTCGATCAAGACAACCATGGGTGTCTCTAAGAAAGTCCAGCCTCCTCAGCTCATCACTCACGTTCAATACTATTCCATTGACGAAGAAGAGAATGTCAAACTCACCCTTTGTACCGGAAAAGTCCAAATGGATATGGACCCCAGGATTTGACGATGCAGCGGCCAAGGGACAATTCGTCTTGTTTCGAAGGGCTTTCGAGCTCGAACAGAAACCGACAACTGAAGTTACATTGCATGTGTCAGCCGATACTCGCTACCGTTTATACCTGAACGGGGAAAGCATCGGCTTCGGGCCGGCCAAGAGCTACCTGTCACGGTGGTATTACGACACCTTCGATATAACTGCACACCTCAAACAGGGCCCAAATGTGTTGGCAGCTCGAGTATTGCGCTTCTCAAGTACTCATGATGGCTGTTTCAGCATGATAAGGAGCCCATTTCCTGGACTCATTCTTAGCTGCGAAGTCGATGTAAGTTTGTCTCTATCATCCGGTTGCTGTCGTGGCTTTCATTAACTGTCTTCCCAGGAGCTCAATCTCGGTACCGATCATAAATGGAAAGCACACAAGGAGACGGCAGCAAGTCTAGCCCCAGACGAAGAATGGGACTACCGGCTCGGGCCGCAATTTATGAGTCTGAACGAACATGTGGACGGCACAAAGCTGCAGCATGGCTGGCAACTGGTGGATTTCGATGACAGTACCTGGTCTGCCGCCATTCTCGCTACACCTCAACGAAAGATGTCTCCCATGGTCGACCCATGGCGTCTTTTCCCTAGAAGCATACCACTTCTACCAGAAATAGCTACTCGGTTCGATGGGGTGGTAAGATGCTCAGAACCAAAATTGGCCGAGGCGTGGAGGCAGCTGCTCTCTGGGGATGCTGCCGTTGACATCCCACCCAACTCAACACATTGGGTCGAGATCGAGGCAAGCCAGCTGACCACTGGATTTCTGGATCTTTCCATGACTTCCAATGAGACTGACGGCACAACATCGGCGCCAAGGGTCGAGATTCTCTGCTCCGAATGCTATGAAGGTTCAATAGACCCTTTTACGAGACGGACTAAAGGTGATCGGACTGATTTCGAGAACGGAGTACTGTACGGGATGACAGACACGTATACCCTCAACACGGGATCCAACCATTACTCTCCTTTCTGGTTCCGAACATTCCGCTACATCCGACTCACCATCACCACAGCGGGATCAAAAGCTCCAGTCAGCATTGATTCCTTCACTTACCGCTCAACGCACTACCCCCTGGAAGTACGAACCGAGATACAAACATCCCATACACTAACACGCAAGTTGTGGGACATAAGCGTCCACACCCTTCGCAACTGCATGCACGAGACATACGAGGACTGCCCCTTCTACGAGCAGAACCAGTTCGCCATGGACACACGAAGCATGATCCTGTTCACGTATTTCCTCTCCCGTGACGACCGCCTCGCCCGCAAGGCAATGCAAGAATTCTACGCGACCCGTCGCGAAGACGGCCTGATAGAGACGCACACTCCCTGCCCGGGCCGAAACACCAACATACCCACCTTCTCGCTGTTCTGGGTGCTCATGGTGTGGGACCACCTCGTCCACTTTGGCGACGAGGCGCTGGTCAGGAACTACATCGGCGCCGTCGATGGCGTCCTGAACTATTTCCACCAGCGCATCAAACCGGACACCGGCCTCGTCGGCCGCTTCGACGACGACATGTGGGCCTTTGTGGACTGGGCCGATGGGTGGTCTACCCCGTCAAAGGGCTTTTGGGGCATCGCCGTGCCGCCGGCGTACTACAAGACGGGGTCGGCGACATACCACTCTCTCGTCTACGCGTACGTCTTGTCCAAGGCAAGCGAGTTGTGCCGCTTCCTTGGCAGGCATGACACATCTCGAGAGTATGTTGGGAGGCGCGATAAGCTGATCGAGGCGGTGAAGAAACACTGTTTTGATGAAAAGACTGGTTTCATCCTCGATGGACCTGGTACATATGGCGAAGTGAGTCAACATTGCCAGATCTTCGCTGTGTTGGCAGGGTGTGTCAGCGGGGAAGAGGCCAAGGACCTCTTGAGGCGATCAATCCTACAGAGAGAAGAGCACGGCCTCGTCAAGGCGAGCTTTGCTCTAGGATTTTATATGTTTAGGGCTGTCAGTCTCGCTGGTGTGTACGAAGAGTGCTGGGCTACACTGATCCAACCATGGGAGAAGATGATTGCCGATAACCTGACAACCTGGGCTGAGAGCGAGAGCATGATGCGCAGTGATTGCCACGGCTGGAGCGCTACCCCGGTGTGGGAAATCGGCACGGAGATTCTCGGCGTGAAGCTTAGAAGCCAGGAGTACATGGACCGTGTGCTCAGCCAGGGCACAGTTGATGATCAAGGTAGGAAAGACCAAGCTGCTGTTGAAATTGTGCCACGAAGGAGCCTCGCTCGCGGGCATATCAGTGCGAAGGTTCTTGTTGGGGACGGAGAAGACGGCTTGGTGAGTGTTGGAATGGACGAAGGTTCGGAAGAGGCTAGAGTCTGTACCTAAAATTGGAGTGGGAGAGAAAAGTCAGCCTCATCAGTCAAGCCTGATAGTGGATGTATGGTAATGAAAGGTATTGCAGAGTCTCTCCATGGTATCTACGAAGAATACAATGACCCTAAATGCGGGATCAACGCGCTCATGAAATGTCCAGGTTGGTCTCGTACACGAGAGTCTTCAGAATATGCAAGGTGCCTGCCTTGAAGAACATGTCATAGACACGGCCGTCGTATGGATACAAGCTCCAATTGATCTGCCAGTCATGGCAACATGAATTCATTTTATTTTCATATGAGGTAAAGAGTGACTGTAAGGGAGATCCAGGAAATAAAAGAATAAAGGAAATAGGAGAGATGAAGGAGCCAGCCAAGCTAAGGAAATGAATAGCGGTGTCGGGATCCAGGCCAGACTTTGCAACGGGCCGCCACAAGAGCATCTAGCTCGTGAACGCCCTCATAATTCCCAATCCGGTCGGGCTTGAGCCTCTCCGACCTTCGTCCACATTTTCCCATTCACCATCCAGCTGCCTGATAGACATTCCCGTCTGGATCATTCTCATAGTCCGCTCAGCCGAGTCCTTGACCAATTTCTCAGTCTCTTTGATCGCCTGTTCCAACGACAGCGGCGCGTTCAAGATACTCGTAAAAGCCTCGATGCCCTCTTCGTACACGGTGTCAGCCCCATCGCCGATGGTCCCAGCCAGCGCGATGACCTGAGCACCGTAGTCACGCGCCCGGCGCGCAACTTCGACAGTCATTTTCCCCTTGGCAGACTGTGAGTCCAGGCTGCCTTCCGCGGTGAAGACGAAGTCCCAGCGCTGGTCCAGGATGTCGTCGATGTGAAAGTAGTCGTTGATGGCTTCGGAGCGGGCGCGGAGCTCCGCTCCTAGCAGCATCAGCCCTGCTCCCAGCCCACCAGAAGCGCCACTGCCAGGGACCTGGGAGATATCAGTGGCGAGGATGGGTTCGAGAGCGGCTGCGAGTCTGTCCAGGGCGTCCGACAGAATCTCAACCTGGACTTTGGTTGCGCCTTTCTGGGGTCCGTAGACTCGTGCCACGCCGTTAAGGCCACAGAGGATGTTTTTGATGTTACAAACAGCTTCAATCTTGACACGGTCCGCTGCTTCTGGGTGTAGTCGAGGGTGGATGTCTTCGAGGGAGATGCTGGCCAGCTTGGACAAGGCTGCTCCACCACTGGCAGCTGGGAGTTCGTTTCCATCTGCGTCGAGGAGCTTGACGCCGAGTGCCTGAAGCATACCTGCCCCACCATCTGAGGTGCCAGAGTCACCACAACCGATGATGATGCTCGAGACACCTTGATCAAGAGCAGCCTTCATTAGTTCTCCCACACCATAAGTCGTTGTTCGGGTTGGGTCCCGGTGCGTTTTCGGGACAAGCCGGAGCCCAGCGGCAGCCGCCATATCCAAAACAGCGATGTCCTTGGTCTCGCCGGTGAGGCCAAAGTGGCTTTGGACAGGCTCCCCAATGGGTCCCGTGATGGTAGTCTCAATGATTTCACCGCCTTGAGCAGCGATAAGGGCCTTGCAAAAGCCTTCACCGCCGTCATGGAGTGGAAGCTTGATAACCGTGGCAGTGTCTTCAGTGATCACCCGACGGATGCCGTCTTCGATAGCCGCGGCTACGTCTTCTGGCCCAAGGGCTTCTTTGAAGCCGGAGGGTGCGATAAGAATGCGCAGGTCCAGGGGCCGAGGACTGCGGCTTCGTACCGGCGAGCGGCTGCCGCGAATGCTGCTTCCTGGGGAAAGGCGATTTGGCGGGGGAGACAGGCTGGAGGGAGGGGAGTTCCTCGGAGGTGGCCTGCGAAGATCGCTAGGCTTGCGAGGTCTGTTGCCGATGAGGAGGGATGTCATTTTCAGGCGTTGATAGGGATGAAGGAAACTGGAGACGAGTGGCAGAGAAAACTCTACAGAGTGTTACAGTTGAGTGTTTCAATGGACTGTCTTGTATGCCTTGGTCAGGAACATCCGGGACGGTTACTTTGGCCGTTCTCATCACGAGATTTTGTACTCGCGTGCCTCACTTCCCTTTCGGGGTGGATTCCTATCGAATGCCATCGGGAATGCGCTACAGCCCTATCTCGCAGCCGTGCCATATACAAATGCGCTGGCAGATGAGCTTGACGATGTAAGCTCAGCCTTGACAGTCCAAATTTAGCAGCAGGAAAAAGCAATGGAACAATATTCACTGCCACCTTTCCCCAAGATCTACAACGGTTCAGGGCTGTGAGACGGTGAGTCGCGTGACTTGCATGAGATCTATCCCCCGAGCGCAACATTTCCGTGGTCGAATTGTCCCGATGGCACAATATCCTGTGGTTCCTGTGGCGAGCCCAGTCCACTAACACGGGGACACTGCCGCCATTCGCACAAGCGGGTGTTGTCTCATTGACTAGCGCGTTCTCATCGCCTTCTGTTGCAGGCTGAAAGAAGGTGACACGGGGATATGCCCGCGCCTCACCCCCAATCCAGCAATCCAGCATCTGTATGGCCGGAGCCTACTTCTGGCAGGGCATGGGTGTTAATTTGACGTCAATGCCAAGATTGTTAGCTTCACTTGATCATCCGGTTTCACAGGCACTAGACAAGTCGCCAGTTTGTGGCATAGCCACTCACCGGTGAGCTTGTCTTTACTAAGTTTGGAACGTCCATAGAGAAGCGCGGTTGGGGTCGAAATTATGGGGCAGGATAACTGCAGCCAACGTTCTCGGCGGCTCTTGGGCCACTCTTGGATAACTTTATCAGCTACCATGGTCGAGGGGCACATACCACAGCCTCGGGTTCGGTGGCTTGTGTGCAGATTCCTGCAGGTAGTTGGGGGCAAGGCCCGAGTCCAACTACCGGTGGTGTGAGTTGTCCTCCGGACGGAAACAACTGTCACTGGCTGGCATCACCAGGACCCTGCGGCCTTGCAAGGCATGGTGTCTTGACCTGCTCAAGTGCTGCAAAGTGTCACTTGGCCAAAATGCAGCCACTCTGGGCGAATCCACGGCCACTCACCGCCAGCTGTTCGTATACCGAAATAATGCCCCGTCCATCCACAAGGGCTAGCGGAAGCGATCTGTGGCGGGCTCTCTCAGCCCCCCGTGACTGTCTCTGCAGGATATGAGACTGTGCTTGAAAGTATCGCCCCCATGAATCAATCCATCTTCATTCAGAAGAAGGCTAAAGCGGTCTCGGCATTTGGATATAACCCTTGGAGACCCCACGATGCTTCCTTTTCGATACCAATCAGAATCAACATAGACATTGCGTATGATCTGTGTATAGAGCACAAGCCATAATGCCCCTTCAAAAACATCGTTACCACAGAACCGACCCAGAGGAGGATGGCCACCACCGGTTGAGTCGGCTGCAGACTTTCTCCTTTGAAACCCGCACGAACAGCACTCCTATCATCAGGCTCGATAGTGTACTGCGATTAAACCATAACAACAATACGACGGAGTCACTTGACTCGCTATTAGAACGGCCATCTGAAGAGGAAGCAGCCGAAGAGGGCAACGATGGCAACTTGAAGCAAGACCCCAATCTGGTGAGTGGCCGTTCCCCGGTGGCATATTTCGATGGGCCCACATTGTTCAGGGGGGCAGCATTCTGACAAGCCGCTAACACCAACCCGCCTCCAGGTTACCTGGGACGGCCCATACGATATCGAGAATCCTCTCAATTGGTCAGCGAGTCGGAAGTGGACAGCAACAATACTCGTCTCCTGCTTCACCTTTATCTCGCCCTTCTCGTCGACCATGGTCACACCGGCCCTCGAAGACATAGGGGATCAATATGACATACCTGAGGGCTTCGCCAGGGCACTTGTCCTCTCGATCTTTCTCCTTGGCTTCGCACAGGGGCCTTTCGTGCTGGCCCCTTTGTCCGAGCTGTTCGGTCGTGTCAAGGTCCTACAGTGGGCGAACCTGATATACTTGGTCTTCAACACCGTTTGTCCCTTTGCAAAGACAAAGGAACAACTCTACCTCTTCCGGTTCTTGAGCGGTATAGGAGGAAGTGCACCTCAAGCTGTGAGTTATGTCCACGATAACGCGACGATGGCCCTTGCTGACAACACTCCTTACCACAGCTATGCAATGGTGTGCTGGCTGACTGCTGGCGCAAAGAAGAGCGAGGCAAGGGACAAGCCATCTACGGCATGCTGACCTTCATCAGCCCGACGGTGGCACCTATCATGGGTGCTTACGTGGTCGACAAGATCTACTGGGGCTGGATCTTCTGGATCACCTCGATTTTTGATCTTCTGGTTCAGACGGCAGCGTACTTCTTCCTTCGTGAGACATACGCTCCGAAGATCCTGGGCGACAAGGCAAAGAAGCTGCGCAAGGTCACGGGGAACCCTGACCTCAGGACGGAGTACGACAACCCGGATCGGAGCTATGCCAGTATTGTCAGGAGACGGCTCGTCTTGCCGTTCATTATGCTGTTTGCACATCCGGCTATCCAGTTCCCAAGTCTATACAGGGCCTTTCTATATGGCATCATGTACTTGGTGTAAGTGGCATTCACCCTGTATTCAGATCGAACAGCAAAAGCGTGGCTACAGATATTAACAACATCCAACACAGCCTCTCCACTTACGAGCAAGTGTGGGACGGTATCTACGACATGGACAAGGGCCCAGCAAGTCTCAATTACTTATCCCTGGGTGCTGGCTTCATTGTCGGACTACAAATTAGCCACCCGGTAATGGACAAGGTGAGCGGCTTCATCACACTATTTAGACTGAACTCAGACTAACACACACAAGTTGTACGCTTACTACCAACGCCGCTACAACACCACTGACGGTCTCCCAGAGTGGCGCATCCCACCGATGATCATAGGCGGCATCCTCGCGCCCGCGGGCCTCTTCCTATACGGATGGTCCGCCCAGAACCAACTCCACTGGGCGGTCCCAAACACAGGGTGCTTCCTCCTCGCCGTGGGCCTCATCATAGCATTTCAATCCGCACAGGCGTACGTGACCGATGCATACGACCATCGCTATGCTGCGTCCGCGGCTGCGGTGGGGGCATTCATGCGCACGATGGCCGGGTTCGGCTTCCCTCTTTTTGCGCCACGGATGTACGAGGTCATGGGACTGGGATGGGGCAATACGTTTCTGGGGCTCATGACGGTGCTGATCGGGATCGGCTCGCCTGCCGTGTTGTGGTTCTACGGGGAGAAGCTGAGGAAGTGGAGCACCAAGGGCTTGTGATGGAGTGTAGATATTTCCTGGACTTGTAGATGCAAGAATTGCAAGTCAATTGATATTTTCCAAAATCCACGGAATGCAGACTCCGCTGTTCCTGCCCTAAATGCATGTCTGACAATATTCTACTTAAGATGTCACCAAAGTCCTGGGTCAGGAGTCTCCGCCGGCCTGGTTGGATTTTCGCATAATTGCCACATCTTCTTGACATCATGAACCACGAGATCTCAGTATGTTCATTTCTGTTGATATTGCTATCTCTGAAGGGGAGGCTGCGCCTGATACCACCATACCGAACCGCCTCGCTCACGGTTTCGTACCCAATCCAGCAGTCTGTTCCGATGTCAAATTGGCCACCCGCTCTGTGCGAGACATCAGTAGCCGAGAGTCACCCGTAGGATTTTCAGGAGTCCTTGGCCGCGTTCACTGTAACATGAGATATCCAATCGGCTTCGAGCGCGGCCAGCCTTCGTCCGAGCGAAGTGCTTCTTTCAGGTGGGTAGGGGTTGTGGCATGGTCTCAGCCTGCTGCGGCGTCCGACAACAGCCCGCGTAGAACGAAACGTGCTCTCAATTCTTCCACGATACCCGCACCGATCGAGGTGGTCCATAGTTTGCAATCTTCAATCGAGTGATGCGCATTGCTCGATATGGTTGTGAACATGAACGGGCGGCCAAGCAAAGGCTGAACAAAGCCTCGCACATGTGCAGGCGCCCACAGGGCCCCAGCCAATTCTTCAGATTGTCCGGGAAACTCATTTCTCACCTCCACTGCCCAACCTTACCCGATGATTGGCTATCCTTTGGCTTAGCATCCCGACACTGCCACCGCTGTCGAAGCTACGCCCTCAGAGGCTGCCACGTCGTGACTGACTCGCTGTGGGATGCTCACCCGACGATAAATTCACATTGACCTGATACGAATATTCTTCTACTCATTTTTAGATCCTCGGCGCCTCCCAGGCAGCGTTATTGTGCTCGGCCGTATGAACCGCTCAGGGCTCAGCACCATCAACGTTCGACCAAGGCGCGGGGCAAGTCAACATTCAAACCCAAAGGACATGTGATACCATTGTTGTCAGGTGCAGGGAAATGCATAGCGGGCACCTTAGTCATTCTTTTTCTCTGATAATTATTATAAGAGCTTTAATTTTCTTTTATTATTTTAAATCCTTTTTAATTAAAATTAATTAACCCTCCTTATTTATTTTTAAAGTTGAAATTTTAAATTTTATAATTATATATTTTAACCCTAAGTAAAATAACCCTTTTCCTCTTCTTATTATATTAAAGTGCTTATAAGCATAATTCTTAAGCTTTTAATAAAATTATATATTATTATAATTTTAATGCTTATTTTTATTAATAATTTAATTTAAGCTTAAAATAAAGAATATTTATTAATATTAAAAGATTATAAAGAGTATCAACAAGCCTTTGCTTACCTCCTTATACTTAATATATATAAGAATATAATAATTAGGCATAATAAGCATTAATGTTAAGGTAAAGGGTATATTATTTATAAGTATTAGTTATTATTAAGATTAATTTTTACCCCTTAAAACCTCTTTATGAAGCTTATAATACTCCTTTTATGCTAGGGTAGTTACCTATTAATAGGCTGTTAAGCTTAAGTCATTATATATACCTTTAAAGCTTATTTAATATATAAATTAATTAAGTGTATAAATTAAGTATAAATATTGGGTATATAAATTAAGTATATAAATTAAATATATGAAATGGGTATATAAGTTGGGCGTTCAAATTAAGGTGTGGATATTGGCGCACCAAGGGGCTGGTCCATACCCGGTGCGAATATCCGTATTCTTTCCAAACACTTGTCATTGTCTCATGCAGCCTTGTGGCTGGCGAGTACCTTGCATGTGCCCTGAATCGTGTGGGACGGCAAGTACCATCCATCCCGGGAGCTCTTGACACCGCCTGACTGGTCCAAGCTCTTCTGTCGGTTTGCTCCTGCACAGTCCAGGACTGCCAGGCGCCCCACGTCCCTGGCCCCTGCCGGCAGCGTCTCCTAGCGGCAAAGGCCAAAAATTCTAGAAGGTGAACGCGGAGCAAGAGACAGCAGCTTGCAGCTTCATCACACCGCGGCGGCCTGAAGAAGACGACTGCATCTCCTCGACTTCTCTTTCCCCCAACCCCTGAACGCTCCCACGAACAGCCCAGCCACCCTTCTCGATCACACTCAGTCAAGATGTCGGCGGCGCAGCTCCTTAATCCAAAGGCCGAGTCAAGAGTACGGAGCTCCATGCTGTGAACCCCTCCACGTCCTCTGCTAACGGGTATCTGTCTACAGCGGCGGGGCGAAGCTCTCAAGGTCAACATCAGTGCCGGCGAGGGTCTGCAAGATGTCCTCAAGTCTAACCTGGGCCCTCTGGGCACGATAAAGATGTACATCTTCCACTTCTGTCTTCTACGCTTCCCCTTTCCCTCCCATGCACGACGCAAACTGACCACCAACGCGTCGACCACAGGCTCGTCGATGGCGCCGGCCAAATCAAGCTCACCAAAGATGGCAACGTCCTCCTCCGCGAGATGCAGATCCAGAACCCCACCGCCGTCATGATTGCCCGTGCTGCCACCGCCCAAGACGACATCTGCGGCGACGGTACCACTTCGGTCGTCCTGCTCGTCGGCGAGCTGCTCAAGCAAGCCGACCGTTACATCAGCGAGGGCCTGCACCCCCGGATCATCACCGATGGTTTCGAGATAGCCAAGACAGAAGCCCTGAAGTTCCTCGACTCGTTCAAGCTCTCCAAGGAGGTGGACCGCGAGCTGCTCCTGAATGTGGCTCGGACGTCCCTGGCGACAAAGCTGAACGCTACGCTGGCAAACAAGTTGACGCCTGATATTGTCGACGCCGTCCTGGCCATCTACGAATCCGGTGCGAAGCCAGATCTTCACATGGTCGAGATCATGAAGATGCAGCACCGCACAGCAAGCGACACGCAGCTGATCAAGGGTCTGGCGCTGGACCACGGTGCACGACACCCAGACATGCCTAAGAGGGTGGAGAACGCCTATATCCTGACGCTTAACGTCAGCTTGGAATACGAGAAGACCGAAATCAACTCGAGCTTCTTCTACTCGAGCGCCGATCAGCGTGACAAGCTCGTCGACTCCGAGCGCCGGTTCGTGGACGCCAAGCTGAAGAAGATTGTGGAGCTCAAGAAGGAGGTGTGCGGAAACGACCCCAAGAAGACCTTCGTCATAATCAACCAGAAGGGCATCGACCCCCTCTCGCTGGACGTCTTGGCGAAGAACGGTATCCTGGCGCTTCGACGTGCCAAGAGGAGGAACATGGAGAGGTTGCAGCTCATCTGCGGTGGTGTTTCACAGAATAGCGTCGATGACCTGTCACCCGACGTGCTGGGCTGGGCTGGTCAAGTCTACGAGCAACAGCTGGGCGAGGAGAAGTACACTTTCATCGAGGACGTCAAGGACCCTAAGTCAGTCACGCTACTGATCAAGGGGCCCAATGCGCACACCATCACACAGGTCACAGATGCAGTCCGCGATGGCCTGAGGAGCGTGTACAACATGATCGTCGACAAGAGCGTTGTGCCTGGCGGTGGTGCATTCCAAGTCGCTTGTGCGGCTCACCTCAAGAGCGATGCATTTGCGAAGACCGTCAAGGGCAAGGCCAAGTGGGGTGTTGAGGCGTTCGCCGATGCCCTGCTGGTCATTCCCAAGACACTGGCGGCGAACGCCGGTCACGATGTTCAAGATGCTTGTAAGTGCAACTTATGACCCCGTCAAGCCAACCCGCCCAACTAACCATCATCGCAGTGGCTTCCCTGCAGGACGAGCACCGTGACGGTGCGATCGTCGGCTTGGACCTTTCTACTGGCGAGCCAATGGACCCTACTCTCGAGGGTGTCTTCGATTCTTTCCGCGTTCTGAGAAATTGCGTCGCGTCCAGCGCTGGTATCGCCTCAAACCTGCTCCTCTGCGACGAGCTGCTGAAGGCTAGGCAAATGGGACGCCAGGGTGGCCCTGGACCGGGCATGGATGGACCTGGAGACAGCATGTAACGTGAGAGGATAGATTGTACGTCGAAAAGATGATACCATTGTAGAGGCAAGGCGTTTATAGTGTCCATATCAGCAATGGCGATGGTATAGAGCCTGGTCGGTACCTCGTGCTCTCTTGTCTTCGTGTCCCTGGGAACCAGATCAAGTCCGAATGCCAGCATTAATACTGTCTTCTTTCGAGCCACCCTGGAGCACTTCGGCAAATGGGAACTGAGATGCTGGACGATCCAAAATGCTGGGCTGTTTCTCCCTCCTCACATGCTTATCAGAACTGATAAGATGACCCACTTTAAAGTTGTGAGCTGCGAGCTCCTGGAGAAATTTCCAACCCCGCCATCGGGGGCTGTAGAGAGAACTACCTCTGCAAAGCAAGACAAGATGGCACCATACGACAGTGACGACTCGCTTGACGAAGATCAGGACTACACGGAGACGAACGTCCTCCTCGGATATGCATCCAAGGATGCAGATGATGACACAATAAGCCGCCTAGGTGGCAGACCAGTGAGCCCGCCGTCTCTTCTCAGAAACATGGTGCATGAACAGGGCAGAAGCTGATACAATCTCTCTAGGACTGGCTCGACCCTTCAAAACCACCATCCTCGTCCCTAGCCCGCTGCAAGGTCTGCAATGACCTCATGGTGGTCCTCCTCCAGCTCAACGCCGAGCTGAACGAGCGCTTCCCGGGCCACGAGAGGCGGCTGTACGTGTTCTCGTGCCGGAGGAAGTCGTGCCGGCGGAAAGAAGGGAGCATACGTGCCCTGAGAGGTGTGCGCATCTCACCTGACGCGGCTGCGAAGGCCAAGGAGCGCAAGGAGAAAGAACAAAGGGACCGGGAGGAGAGGGAGAAGGCCGAGGCGGAGAGGAAGGAGAAGGAGAAGGGTCTGGGCGAGGCACTGTTCGGCGTCCAAGGGAAAGGGGCGTTCGGGGCGGCTGGAGCGGCGAACCCATTCTCCTCGGGCGGTAGCTCTGCAGGCGCGAACCCCTTCGCGAAGCCCGCTGCGAATCCCTTCAGCACAGCAACTAGCGAGACGAAACAAGCACAATCACCACAGCCCGAGGCCGAGCCCGAACCAGCATCATCATCCAAATACTCCACCAAAGATCTCCCCAAGACCTTCGCCGAGACACTCTCCCTCAACAACCCCAAAGAAGCCGAGAAACGCGGTCCCCCTCCGCCACCAGAGCCGTGGCCGCCCGAGGCAGAGCAGCCAAAGCCATACCCGCTGAGCTACCTCGCCGACGCGGACTACGAGACCCTGGACCCCATCCCGGCGCCCAAGGACGTCCCGACGACCAGCATGGAGATCGACGACGGCGCCGGTGGCGCGGGTTCCGGCGGCAAGGAGGACAAGGACGTCTTCGAGAGCACCATCGACAGCACGTTCCAGAAGTTCGCGGACCGGCTCGCGCAGAACCCGGACCAGTGCATCCGGTACGAGTTCGGCGGGCAGCCGCTGCTGTTTAGCAAGACGGACGCCGTGGGCCGCAGGCTGCACGACGGCGGCGTCGGTGGGCGGATCCCGCCGTGTGAGAACTGCCGCGGTGAACGGACGTTTGAGGTGCAGCTCGTGCCGGGCGCGATCGCGGAGCTCGAGAGCGAGGAGGAGGGGCTTGAGGGGATGGACTGGGGCACTGTCGTTGTGGGCACTTGTGCGACGGACTGTGTGCCCACCGGCACTGTGGATGGGGAGGCTGGGTATTTGGAGGAGTGGGCTGGTGTGCAATGGGAGGAGCTCACACAGAGAAGGTAGAGGATCTGTGATTAGATTTCTATGTCAGAGCTACAGTCACTCTGTGCGTATTGAGACACGATCGATCAAGTTGGGATCCCTTTGATTTTATCCGATATCTGATGAACGTGCATGGGTGCTTGCGGTAGCCCCTGGTTTGATACCATGTAGATCGTTAGGAATCTCAAGCATCTTGATCTTGGGACACCATTGACTAGAGCCAGGGTTATGTAAATAGTCTATAGGTTTAGTCTAACTATGGATGAGTTTTTACTTTATAATCTTGATCGGCCCTTCTCCTTCGTTACACTCACATACGCTTCATATGCCCACTTCTTGGCGACCCCTTTTTCAGGCAGATACACGGATACGCTCTTTTCCTCAATACAGCCCTCAGCCACCAATATGGGGCAGGCTGTTTGGCCAGCTGACCAAAAATGCAGCCGGTGGCAGGAAAGCAAGTGAACGAAAGGCCTCGAAGAAGACGTAGAGCCTGGAGGCACCGTACAGCAGCAGGACCGGCCACGAGAGGATGGGCGCGACGAGAATCTTGAGAGGCAGAGACGAGGTATGTCCCACCCGGCCACGCATCCACCTTGAGCGCATATGGTCCAGGACCAGAATGATGGGCGCGGCGATGGTGACGACGGAGCTCGCCTGCCACAGGACCTGCTCGGCGGTGGTAGGGAAGTCGAAGCGCCAGGCGATGCAATGAGCTGCGCCGAAAACGAAGACAGCAGCGGCCCAGCCGGGGAAGATGATCCGAGAGGACCCCTCCACCTGCGTTTCCAGGTCGAAGCCGAGGTGCAGGGAGTCGTTGGCGATGCACGGGTGTTGGCGTTTCCGGCCAAAGTCGCTGAGACTGCGGACGGGCCCCAGGAGGGCCAAGCGAATCATCTCCTCGGGCGTTCCGGGGCGGCGGGCCGCGCGGACGACTATGGAGCTTGTGGCGTCTTTTGGCTTGTCCAGGAGCAGTGAATAGGCGATGCCGCTGCAGAGGCAGAATGCTAGGGTCGTGATCTCGAGCTGGGAGGTGGGGAGGTGCTGGCAAAGACGCACAACAAGCTGGACGACGAACCAGCCGATTTGAGAGATGGAAACTACCTTGACGAACATGTCTCCTTTGTTTCGGTCCTCGATGCAGTCTTCGGTCACGTCGGGGAGGTGTGAAATTATCCCCAGTTCTCGCACGAGGAGGAGCTGCGATGCATCTACGACCCAGAGGTCTCCCCGGAGCGCGCAGAGGTTCCTGCACCAGTCCCGATAGCTTTGGGCAAACCGGACTTGCTGGCCGGGACTCGTGAAGTGCCGCTGGCCTACTATGTGCAATGCTCGCTGAACCAAGTTCGAATGGTGGGTGTCGGTCCGCCAGTCGATGCCACCGATTCGACAGGACAGACTTGCGATGCTGTCTTCCCAAGCTTGAGTAGAGAAGGGACCGCTGGACATGCGCTTGAGGTCTTCTCTAACTTGGTCGGGCAGATCTGAGTTGTGCTCAGCGTCAAGGGGCGGGTTTGTACTACCAGAGACCGGTTCGTGGCCTACCTGAAGGTCGTCCTGACAGTAGGCCCGCGACTCTTTCTCTTTGAAATCCTGATCGCTTGCGGTCGGCGAAGACTTGCGAGCCCCTTTTAGCTCAGGCGCGGACGACGAGCGATACAGAGACGAGCCACCCTCCTCTAAATCTCTCGGCCGGGAGATGTTCTCCTCTTCCGGTTTGAAACTGATGGCGAAGCCGCCCATGTTGGCGAAGTACGTATGTGTTGAAGTCCACTTGACTCCATCGGTCTCGCTCCATCGCCGGAAGCTCCCCCTGTGATTTTGCACGGAAAGACGATCACTGATAGCCTGAGAGACCAACATCTCTGGTGCAAGCAGGTTGAAGAGCATCCAGCGGATCCTGCTCATGGACCTGAGAAGGCCTCGCATGAGTCTTTGTCTTTTACTGAGCGGGTTTGACTGGACTGGAAGATTCTGGTGCAGTATAGACCAAGTGCAGATAAATAGGGTGCTGATGCAACTCCAGAGGATGTCAAGAGTCCCTCTGGTATCGGAAGCGCTGACATAGTCTACTGTCTCTAGAGGCAGACTGCAGTTGCTGCTGAAGCTAGAAAAGGCGACCATCTTGTTTCGGTCATGTGGGGGAGAAAAAATTCAGCTTGACAAAAAGAAATTTGTAAACCAACAAATGCAGACTCTCTTCCAAAGACGGGAGCTCTTAAGTCTAAATAAACGACCGGGTTTCTGGCCCCCACGGACTTTGCGAATACCAAGCGGCAGCAGGCGATTCGCTCACTTTCACGGTATACGACTTCTTATTCCATGCAACATGAAAATCTCAAATGTTCAGCTGAAGCCCTGCTTTACATGCCGTGGGGGCCAGTTATAGGGCTGGAGCAAGGGGTCACAACGTTGCAACCTACCATGCCGTAAGAACCGCGCGACCGCTTGAGTAAAGCGTGTGCCATGGATTAAATGTTCAAGTAACTCAATGCTGTGCCAGCGGCCCCTAGCACCATCGCCCCCCCCCCCCTCCCAACCTCCTTGTCAGCGATTCAAGCTCGCACACCACTTTCGCCCCTTGAAGTGGGCTGGGGCAGTGAAGAGGAGCTGATGCAGAGGAGGTAGGAACTTTTTGCTGTCTGAATCACTGCTCCATCTTGACCTCTCAGGAAAGAGCTTTGCCTAGATGGTCTAACATTTCATGGTCTGATAATGCACGGATACCACCGATTTGAGCGTTTTAGTCCCGACGTCTTACGTACCTAGGTAGACAGGCATTCTATACGAACTGTGAGCCTACCATCAGTGCGGGAGCAGACAACATGAGTTTCTGAATACTGTCATGCATCTTTCAAAAGTGCGGTCCGTTACGGATCGAAATTTTGACAAATCTTACGAGATAAAGACGCTGACATGAGCACGGAATATGGATGTTGTGGTCACTCGTCTGATAGCTATAGCTACAGTAACAGTCAAATCAGCGGCGATGACGCCTTTTCAACCTGGCCACCTCAGGAATCCACGCTTCCAAGTTGCGAATTGCTGAAATGACCTTCAATACCCTGCACAGGTGCTCTTGTGAATTCCCGAGCTCACCGTTCTGCCTCTGAACATCATGACATGGCTTTCCCCGGTCCAGATACCGCCAGTCCCTTGATAACAGAGACCGTTCATTGGGATGCCTTAGAGACATTCTCAAGAGAGGAATCTTCTTCTGTTGCACTATCCGACTTCGTCGAAGCCGGAGGCGGCGTCGGTGTCGCCCCTGGCCAAATATGATGTTTGAGCATGTTCAAAGGCCGCAAATACTGCGGTGGCTGTGCTAAATTGGACAGCAGCTTGGAGTCAGGTTCATTATGATCAGACAAGAATGTGTGGTAGAGTCCCCGACGTAGTAGTCCTGCATTGTTTGGATTGGTCAGTCAAGCACCGCCACTCGCGATATCAGTTCTCGAAGAACTTACCTCCGATAAGGACCAGAGTATCCCAGGCATTCAAGCAAAGGATCTGAAAAATACAAGTCACCAAGAACACAGGGAGTGTGAAGAATCCCAATAACACGCGAGCAATCGTCTTGTTGTATTCGTATCCGCCTCCGCCCGGATGACCGGGAGGATATACTGCCTGAGTGACAGACCCTGCGATGGGTTTGTCGAGAAGATGGTGTTGTACGAAAGTAGATTGGTTACTGGCGTCGGACGGGATAGATGAGTGCTCTTCACCTGCGAGCCTTTGACCAACGGCGCTGGCGGATTCGGCATTCTTAGAATCTTCTAAGCCTTCCTCATCTTCGTAGTCGCCTGGCGACCACCCAAGGGCGCGACAAGCCGCCAAAATGGCTCTCGCTGGCACCTCGACAAAGATGTAGCCTGCCCAGAATAAAAGGCTCCACGAACCCGTAACTGTCGAAGGAGCACGCACAAGGGCTGTGTTGAGGTCGCCAGCATTGGACGTCTCGACCTTGCTTCCCAGCTGTCTCCGTCCCCGCAGTATCATACTGGATCGCTTCTTATCTTCAGTAAGAACTTCAAACTTCTTTGAGAAGTTCTCTGCAACGCTGCCCAGCATTTTGGCATTCATCAGCGCAACGATCGTGACAACCAATGCAACAATTGACGCGAGCACCATATTGATCGCAACCCTTGTTTCTGGGGGTCCACTCATGCTGAAGATACTTGCGGCAAAACCGAGGGGCAAGAAGACGACTGTGACGTACGTGAACATCGCGATGTTCTGCTCGCTGCGAAAGCCCAGGTCCTCTCGGGCCTTGTCGAGGCGAGTCGAGCACAAGTCTTGCAATGACTTGGTTGTTTCATGAAGATGTTGCAGCTGGCTGATTTGACTCCGGATTTCACGACGAATCGTCAGGATCGAGGCCCGGTACTTCCTTTCGTCATTAGGGGTCCACCGTGGCTTTTCCTTCCCTCTGTCTTCCTCCCTTGCCTCCCATTGAGAAACAATGATTTGGGAGGATGCAAGGTCGGCATGCAATTTCTGGACGAGTGGTTCAAAATCCTGCCACACAGCACTCCAAGACAAGTACGCGTTCGTGGTGTGAATTGAGGTTGAAAACGATCCTGATTCCCGATCGAGATGTAGGCATCCGTACACCTCATTCAATATCTCTTGAGCACTTGTAGTGAGGCTCTTCAGGATATCAGCAAATCATCGTTGCTCGAGAACCTTTCGCTGACAATAAGCCTTCTTTTTGAGCAATTTGGGATTGGCTATTGAGCCTTTGGGACTGGAATCGAGCATGTAACACGTCCAATGGCGGTCAAAAAAGTCTCCATTAATCGAAAACTTGCTGATGCCCGCACAATCTTCTTTGCAAGGCCTCCTGGAAACGATTTGCTTTGGGGCAGAGCAATGCCATGCAGCAGATTAGAGGACTCCTCATTTCCAAGGAGTTGATAATAACTCAAGTGGAATTCCGATTCCCAGGAGTTTCGAATCATGCTGCAGTGATCAAAGGTGTACTTTGCGTATCGAGAGTGTCTTTGAAAGAAGTCTTTCAGGTTCAACCTTTCAGACGCCTCAGTTGTGGTGTAGCAGTGCAAAGCGACCTGTTTTGGGAGCATGATGAAGCTAAGCAGACGTTTCTTCGAATTCTGTGCGGTTCTGGGCCGATTTGTGACGGGTTCTAGCTCATCGGACTCCTCATAGTACTGAGGATCATGCTCCGATGGCTTGCCTTCGTCGCGTTTCGAGCTGCTAACATCAACGATGCAATATCTAAGACTCTGTTTGGTGTTGCTAGCCATACAAGTCAGAAGAGTCACAACACCATAGTTTTATGCGAGTTGTAACTTACCCATCCAGTACGAATTGCCAGCTATAATCCTTCTGCGGATTCAATGTTCTCTCCAATTCTGTTAGACCTCCATCGGTGTCGCCGATCTCGAGTTTCTTCCCTCTGCTGAAAAAGTCGGGGTACTTGTACAGCCACTCATCGTCAAGTCTCACAATGTTGTTGGAGTCGACTAGTTTATCGAAAGGCACAGCTTTCTTCATGGTCCGTCTAATGTCCGGAAAGACCCCAAGTGTGTCGAGATCGGAAGTCGTGGGTCGGCTCAAGAGGAGATCCGATAGACGCAAGAGCACTTTTCGCTGCTCCGCATCACCTTGCACCAGACTGACATCGTGCGGTGTCGATCCTTTCAGTAGGAAACCACCTCCAAGCATAGGGTCGGAGTTACGCCTAAACTCTAGCGCCTCCATCTTTGGCCGTTCGTAGGCATTGCTCACTTCGCTCATGTGGGTAAGGAGAATGTATGGGATTTCGAAGCTGGCATGGTAGTAGGATTCCATGTCTCCCTCCGCAATATTTGACGCTTCCACAGGTTTGTTGGTCGCAATTTCTATTCGACCAGGGAATAGGCCGTTCGGGCTGGAGCTGCAGAAAAGGGTGTCGGTAGCCGTTCGAATCAGTTCAATTGGTGGCGTGTTGTTGATGCTGGGCCCTTGGGCGCCCAACATGATGTTCAAGGCGTGTCGCAGGGTCTTTTGCCAGCTCGATTCTTGATATTCAGTGTGGTACATCTGGGAAAGAACTGTGGTCTTCCATAGCTCCACGGCTGAGCCCTCTTTCCCCAAGAAATCGAATAGTTCCTTATAGAGGAGTGCCGTGTCGCGAGCATGCAGCATGAACCGGGACTGTCTAATAGATCGAGTTGTGGCGAGCATCCGTTTTCGCAGAACAGTGTTTTCGGTAGTGAACCGTTTTGATACTTGACGCTGGACGGCCTCCGATGGAAAGATCTTGCGTAGGCGCCCAATTTTCTCCCAATGCACAGTAGGTGACCTGCCAGAAACCTCCGGCTCATCCGCGCAAGCCGCACGTTGACTCTCTGAGGCCTTTTGAGACATTCTCTTCCATGCTCGGTGATCTTTCACTTCAAGCGACTTCAACGCCCGCCATATCCAGACGTGATCGTCCAACCGGTATGTGTTGATATTTTCCTTCTCGGTGTGTGGCCAAGCGTATTTCTTTCGCTTGTCCAATTTCTCCATCGAAGACAGCCAAGAGGGTGCCCAATCACTCATCAACTCGGCCGCAGAGTCAAGTGCATCGTCTCTCTCTGTGTCGTCCCATAATTCCACACACGCTGCTGCTTTGAGAATCTGGAATGCCGTGTCGAGAAGACTCTCTTCAGCGGTCCAAGATGCACTCGACCCGGGCTTCACCATAGGTTTGCCAGTAACCCAATAGTTTGCCCCAAAGCACTGTCCACTGTTCTGTTTCTGAATGCAATGGAGCCACTTGAGATGGCCCCGACAAGTTTCCCTGATTCGTTCAAGGAGAGATGAATCTTGCCCATTTGCGGGACAGCGAAGAATTTTGTAAGCCTCAACCAGGAACCGAAACGCAAAGCTGAACAACAAGACGTCAACATCATCCAATGGTACGTATCATTGCAAGGCGCACTCACAAGCTAGCTGACCAGCATATTCTGTGCCCTGACATGTCGCCACATGTCAGGGCGACTGCCTTTATACCGAGTAGTGCGTACGGAGTAACGCTGGAAACGGCGGTGCCATGTGTTTGTAACGTCGTCTGCACGGCGCATACCGAGAGTATGTGCTCTAGATTTCGTCGGGCCGCATATTCCAGATGGTTTTTTGGTGCACCTGGACTTTGCGATGGTGATGAGTTGCCAGGGGTGCCCACTGGAGACTTAATGGTGGGTTCTTGTGTTTGAGTACGTTCGATCCTATCACCCTCGTGGTGTTCCGGTGGGCTGGTGCCCGCAGGGGCTTTGGTGCCACCGCCACATAAGTTCTGCCCTGTCTGCCCCACATGAGGTGAGAAGTCCTCGAATGG
Organism: Diaporthe citrichinensis; assembly: GCA_014872995.1. Classification (NCBI taxonomy): domain Eukaryota; kingdom Fungi; phylum Ascomycota; class Sordariomycetes; order Diaporthales; family Diaporthaceae; genus Diaporthe; species Diaporthe citrichinensis. The sequence goes on along the minus strand of JADAZR010000079.1, from coordinate 25,763 downwards.
TGCCGGAATGCACATACGCGTTGAGTGGCCTGGCTGCTGTTCCCGAAGAAACTGGCTGACTCTCATGTTGTGCCAGGGAATCACGTAGTCTTCCCAGCGAGTTTTAGATGTTTGGACATGCTCCATCTTGTAGGCTGCGATCACCTCAAGTGCTTGAGCTCGGCCTCCAACGACCAGTTTCCATCTTTGTGGAGTGATGCTGTCATCGAACTGTTGCACTCGTCCATCAATAGCGACAGACGAAATGACAGATATTCCGTCTGAGTCCTCTTGACATGCGTCGCGATCATGGGAATTCAGTTGCGATTTTCCGGTTCGCTCCGTCATCGAATCAACAGTCGAGTCTGGCTCGGGGATGAGGGGATCATCGTCCTGGAGTGCTTCCTGATGTTGAGATCCATGGTCCTGGCTTTGCCTTTGTACGGTGATTGAGCCAGTTGCGTGGTTGTGCCTCGCCTCCGTTGGTGGTGGAGCGGATGAAGCCGCTGTATCCTTCCGTCCCGGCAACTTGTCAAGGCTATCAGTCGGCAAATGGTCAGGTCTCTTTTTGGTTGGTGCCTCGTACTGAATCGGTTGTTCCAGGGGCTTGATCAGGCTGTTTCGTGTTGAACCTATGTACACAGACCCAGCCGTAACCTCCTGGTCCTGGCCTGATGTCATGATCTCTGCGTTGATCTTTGTTGAATCGATAATGAGGATCGAGGTGGTCCAAGTCTCTGATCACCATGTATTTGCAAAATTCCAAATTGACCTCAATATCGTTTTCGTCGTCGTTCTCGAAGATGCATCGTTGTAGCACAGTTTTATCCCGAATCATCCACTGTACGGTCAATTTCAGCCCAGGATGACTTTCAATTTGGCCTTGGGAATATTCGTGGCTTGGCCATCTCCAGTGGATCCATTTCAAGTTTGGTTGGATGTCGGGTCTCATCACAAGGTCCGGAAACCTAAGGCCGTAGCGCGGGTTGCCGCATGGACGGATGTCGCCAAAGATTGATTCATAACTGGATGGACTCAAAATAGAGGCCAGGTGATCTGGGGGTGCGGGGCCATGGTCGAATGGCTGCTGTGATAGTTCTTGGAGTTTTGTTGCTCTGGCTTCCACGTAATATGGCTCCGGCACACTCGGGTGGTCCACGCAGAACATGCCAGAACTCCCCGTATCGAGGTGATCACTGAATTGTATCAACTGCCCGAAGATGCCGACAGTTGCGGTCGTTCCTTGATCGCCAAACGATGCGTGACATTTCGAGTTGGGAGCCTTTTTCCAACTGCCGCAAACCACGTCCTCGGGTTGTGAGACTTGAGTGGAGCCGGCACGGTTTGCGTTTTCAGACTTGTCTGTCACTTGTGGAAGATTAGTGTCTTGTTTGTGGCAAGAGATACTCAGGTTCCGATCAAACTCACAGCCAATCAAGCGTCGTAATTCAGTCTCGCTCACAGCTGCCTCATCCCAGAACGGAGAAGCCGTCTTCTCAGGTGCCGACTCCGGCATAATTGAAGAGCTGCGTGTTGAGGGACTCGAAAGAGGAGTTGCTTGGTTCACTTTAGTTGTGAAGGCCATCGCTGAGAACGCTGCAATGGTGGCTTATGCGACCACGCCAAAATATCACAGGAAGAATGGCATTTGTGTGATGATTTTGTTCTCGTCAACTGAGGGTCAGAAAGCCAGTTATATCCACAGCCCGAGAAAACCTGCACCTGATGAGCCCAACCAACTCTGATCAAATGCCAGGTATGATTGCCTTCGGCCATAGCCCGGTCCACGGTGTGCTGCATTTGTCACCTGGGTGGGGCCTTCGTCCTCAGCTCGCAGCGGCTGACAACAAAAGCAAAGAGAGATGGATCTTGCATCAACCAGAGGGCGTCGCCTACTTCGATCTGCACATCCGCCAACCCATAAGGCGTAATATGGGCCACATTTGATGGGGAAGAGTAGTCCTAAGCAAAGATCGGTCTCGCAAGACTGGCAATTTAGAGATATGATGTGCTTCGAGTGGTGGCCGGAAAATGGGGCGCCGAAGATCGCTAATCGCTGAAGAGCTCCACGCTTCGGAAGATGCCGTTGGAGCATTGAGGTATGTCTGTTCTAGAGGCTCGTGAACTGGAGCCCGGACAATGGGCGACCACTACTGAATGGTGTAGTGAATTTTTCAGTCCACTTTGAGGCGCTTTGGCGATCGTCATGGCGATCGACTGGGCGGTGGGTGGCTGCTGCGGTTGCATTTCTCAGCCCCTCTGCAGGAGTTGAACTTTCCAGAAATGAATGTTTGTTGCGAGTATGCAGGGGCAAATGGGGGCAGTCACTTTCGTTTTTGTATTTTTTGATTTCAGCAGCTCGGCGAAAGTCCGCCTATCGAGCCATCAATCAAACAGTCTGTCATATTCACAAGTGATTGTATTCAAGGTGATGTTCGGCTCTAGGTGACTATGGTAGGTACTACCATCAGTACAGCAGAATTGTGTATCGCATTCCGTTTCGGTACAACCAACTTGTCACAATCCTCATCTAGGTCTCATCAAGGCTGCATAACAGTCAATATGTCCAATATCTCAAACAAGGATCGGGGGCCACTCACATTTCTCTAGCCATTAGCTTATCACCACGAATCGCGTCGGTGTTATAAGCTGGCTCGGTCACGATATAGTTCTCGATGACAGAAGTGCCATTGCGCAGAGCCGCAACCTGCTCCTCTGTACAGGTACTGGGGTCAAGCACATAACAGAAGTCCTCGTACTGAGGGGGTACCTCATTCTTGATGCCGAAGGTGTCTGCCGGACCCACAGTACTATACGTGGTACTTGTCGCGGTGTCGATCTCGCCAGTTGCAATATCGCGGTTGAAAAGAGCTCGGTTAAAGATACGGTAGGCGGACTCAGGCTGATAGGAAGGCGTGGCGTGGCCGGCCTGGTATACCCTGATGAACGATAGGTTGCCGTACTGCCTCACCTGGCCGCCCTCGTAGCTGCTGTTGGTCACGAGGGGCTGGTAGCCGGATGCAGCGAAGTTGTCTTGTTCTTCCCATGGGATGGCGAGGGATACTTGCTCGCCACCAATCCAATTGCATGCGAAGTCACGATCGCCGTACACCAGCGAGACCTTGATCCCGTTCTCTAGGAGATACGCAATATCCTCAATCCAGCCTGGCCGAGGATAATCGCCGATACCGCGGAACGCTGACGAAGATGCCGATGAGCTACCGCTGAAGTTCAAAGGTACACCGAGGGCTGATTGGACCCAAGGCTGATTCAGATAGCCCGGGGTAAACGGCGGCGGGAACAGTGTTGGGTCAATCTGGGTAACATCGTAGTAGTCGCGACCGGAGGTCTCAAGGTACGGATCTCGGACGTTGTTCGTGCAGTACGTCTCTGCATCCTCGCAAATATCGTTGACAGTTGCGTTGATGCCGATGTTTTCTGGGTCATAGATGGCCGAGATCTCGCGACAGGCGTCGATCCGGTCACGGCAGCCGCCCTCACGGTAAAACGCGTCCACCATGCCGTCGTAGACCGTCTCGTTGACTGTCTCGATTCCGTAGGTGTTTTTGAACGCCATCTCGGGGTATGAAGGCCACTGGACCCGACGGTCGATGCAGCCGTTGACGATGAGCAGAGTGTCGAGGTTCAAGATGTACTTTTCCCCGTCGGTGCCGTCCCAGGTACCATTCTCAATCTTCTCGTTCTGTTCCTGAAAGTAGGCTGCGAATGCCGGTCCATACCGGCCACCGTAGGACTGCGTAGCAATGCTGATGCGGTCGTCGTTGGGGTGGTAGCCAGGGAACTCTTGGAACCATACCTGGGAGAAATGCCACAGGGCAATGGCGGCATTGCGACTACCCCAGCTCGTTGTATTGCGGTCGCCACTCGCATACGTGCCTGTCTGAAACGTGGCATTCTGCTCTGGTATTGGATTGGAAGCGTTCAGTGTCTGCACCCCGCCAAACAAATCTCTGGTGACGTTCCGCAAAGAGTCATATGAGAATCCAACTTGGACAGGCTGATCAATGTACAGCATGTTGACTATGACGTGTAAGTCAAGGTCCAGGGGCAACGCATTAGGTTCTAGTGTAGGTAGTTACCATTGTCGTTCCATGACCAGTCTCTGAGAGTCGTAGAATTGGAATCCTCGTTGATGTAGCAGGGGCCATTCTCGTTGAAGATACCAGGCATCGAAGAGCTGCCGGGGCCGCCGTTCATCCAAATTGAGAGAGGGGCATTCTCGGGATCGGTCTTGGCTTCGAAGAACCAGAAGAACGTGTTGATGTCGTAATTCTGCTCTTGTCCCACGCCCTCGAGTGTTCCGGGAGGGAGATGGATGTACCCGGCGTACGACTTCACGCCCTCAGTTGTCTCACAGAGTCCGGGCTTGGTCTGTTAGTCTCATCTCGCCTCACCGTTGAAGCCAAGCTTAGGGGCACACCTCTTTGTAGCTAATAGTGATGTTCTCGTTGAACTTCGAGTTAAGTACCGTCACTCCCTCTGGTGCCGGAGGAAATTGACCCAACGACGGCTGGATCAGAGCGGCTGCAGAGGCGAACGCCCACAGAGACGGAGAGGACCACATCTTGCAATTGAGCTCGCCCGCAGCGGTGAGAAATACAGGGCTAACAAGATGTTTGCGCGAGAGAAGCAGGACACACACCACTTTGGCAACCGCGAGATGATTCACGACACCGACAGTTCCATTATCTTCGACGCGATAGTCCCCGCTCTCGTACCATCGGACCTTCCTTCTTCGGCGCTTGGTATACATCATTCAGAGCCTGTTCCACTGCCGGATACCACCGCCTGTACGCGCTTATGTAAACAACATAAGAGTTACAATGCCAAGGTGTTCGCATCCAGCTTACGAGCTTACCAAGAAGCCGACTCCGGACGCTAGTGCCGAATTGATACTTTTCGGGAGCCGGAGGTTAACTGGTAGCCAAGACTCGGCAGCAGAGCCGAACCTGCCCTCCAACTATGCCACCTAGACTACTACAGTCAAGCGCCACAGGATAATATGCCTAGTGGCTGACAGGAAATTCCCAAGCCGGGAATAAAATCATCTCACTCAAGTCGTATCACGGTACTGTGTTCGCACTGCCTGGACCATCAGAATCAGCGAGGAAATCGAGGTTGCGGAAGCAAAAGTGCCATTGCTGCCAGGTTCTTCGAAATCACTATCCTGTCAAACAATCACAAGAACACATCCTCTCCTCCAAATACAACATTGTTTGGGTTTTTTCAGACATGTCCTGGTATTTCAAGCCATACAATTTTGTGGTTGATATTACCTACCTAGGTAGTGTTAAGAAGCTGGTTACCAAGTTCGTGCCAATGATCATGAGGACTTTGAGGTTGAATCCCAAACTTGCATTGAGAAGTGATTGTCAGAGTCAGAAAACAATTCAATGTTGGGTCGCCCATGAGTTTCCATAAACATCACGGCTGATGTCTCGCCGTCCTGGCGGTCTTGGCTCCTGGGCACCGACCAAAACACACAAACTCATCGCTCCTACGGCTCGAGACTCCGGAACAGTGGGACTAATTGTAGTCAGCTGGCATCTCAGCAGATGGCGGAATGTCTCTTGAAGTCCATATAAATGTGTTCAACAGTTCCGATTCTGAAGAAGACTCCCTCACAATACTCTGACGATCAAGCACCCCACTGTCACTGTCTCTTCATAATCTGATCTGTTTGCCGTCCTCATTGCTGACTTGATACACGAGCGACTACGATGAAGGTTCACATTCCCATCCTCACTGCCTCCCTGGCAAGCGCCCACACTATTTTCTCCTCCCTCGAAGTCGGCGGCACAAACCAGGGCGTAGGCAATGGCGTCCGCGTGCCGTCGTACAACGGCCCCATCGAGGATGTCACATCCAACTCGATAGCCTGCAACGGGCCCCCGAACCCAACGACCCCAACCTCCAAGGTCATCACCGTCCAGGCCGGCTCCACAGTCACCGCGGTCTGGCGCTATATGCTCAGCACTACCGGATCAGGGCCGGCGGACATCATGGACATCTCGCACAAGGGTCCGACGCTTGCTTACCTCAAGAAGGTGTCCGACGCGACCACAGACACTGGCGTCGGCGGTGGCTGGTTCAAGATTCAACAAGACGGCCTGAGCAGTGGCGTGTGGGGAACCGAGAAGGTCATTAATGGGCAGGGCAAGCATCAGATCAAGATCCCCGAGTGCATTGCTCCGGGCCAGTACCTCCTGCGCGCCGAGATGATCGCCCTGCATGGCGCCGGCAACTACCCTGGTGCTCAGTTCTACACCGAGTGTGCCCAAATCAACGTCGTTGGCGGCACGGGGTCCAAGACGCCTTCTAACACCGTCAGCTTCCCTGGTGCTTACAAGGTGAGTGACTATTGTCGAAACCTCCCCCCTTCTGACGGTGCTTGATCTTTCTCTCCGTATGTAAGCTGACAGTCGATTCACAGGGAACTGACCCCGGTGTCAAAATCAACATTGTATGTGACCCCAAAGCCTCACTGTTAGAAATTGCTAACAAAAATTCATAGTACTACCCCCCTGTCACCTCATACACCGTCCCCGGCCCAGATGTCTTCACCTGCTAGATTCTGAAGTTGCCCAGCCCGAGGAGGAAGATCAGTCTTGCTCGGATTGAGACACAAAGCACTTGGCCATTGGCCCGAATTTTCTTGTAGTTACTTCTTTACACGTGTATATAGTCAACGCAGCTGTCGAAAGCCATGCAGAACTTTTTACCTTCTGAACATGAGCTGTGTGAGTTCTCGTCACGGAGTTATCCGTAACGAGACCTGGACGAATTTATCTCCCAAGGCCTTGCTATGAATGGCACTTAGCTTTTGAGTCGTATTCTGCCCACCCGCTAGCCTTGTGAGCGAAACGAAGTTTACACTGCGTGACAAAACATCATCAATGAGTTGACCGGTCTGGTCAGCCGTCAAGCTACTGACAGAACGGCAATCAACGTGAGACCGGGTAGGTCGTTCGACGATTACGATAGCTGGCAGACTCTGTGACTATCCACTTCTTGCCCGAGCGTGTAGGAAGAGGTCCGTCCAGTCCATGCGGTCACAGTCTGCGGTCACGATGGCAGCAAGTGACAGCCACTCGAGACTAGACCAGAGGTGTTTGGTTCTCATCGTGGGGAGGATGGCACACGAACGTCTGTGGTCTCTCGCCGAACTTGGTGGGAGGTTGAAAATTCAACCATGCTGAGGATTGGCGGCGTGGTGTTGTTACAGATCTTGCTTGGCTGATTTGAGCGTATCCTGGTGGGAATAAGTGTGTACGTGACGCGAGGGTCCAAGAGATGGATGGAGGCAATTATAGACTTTTTTATTCCTCAGCTCGGCGAACGCCCGGCTACCAAGTCATCGATCGATCGGGCCATATTCGGGCCCGAGAGTATCCCACCATTCCTAACGCCAATGTGCTAAATGCAACCATGCCACGGTCTGAAAGCCGATCTCTTTCTTGCCCATCCGGGCCGGGGCTCTCCCCTGGTCGTCCACTCATTGCGCAACATCTAGGCGACCTCCTCCCATGACCTCCGGATAATCCGTGCGAACATATCCACGTTGACGTCCTCCCTGATCTCTGCCTTCTTGGCCTCGTTGTCGGCGTTCTTGGGGACGAGCACATAGTCGCCCTCCACCTTCCAGCCGCATGTGTCGATGACGTACTTCTGGACGGCGTCCTTGCCCTCCAGGCCGAGCCAACCCTCCAGAATGTCGATCTGCACTTCCCTAAAGGCTTCGCTGACAAGCTGGGCGATGTGGACGCGGATGGTGTCCTCGAATCCCTCGATGTCGGTGGTCAGATCGGCATACAGGTCGTCAGAGTCGAGGGTGGCCCAGAAGCGGCTGAACGATGCGCCCTGGAGGTGTGCGTTGAGGGCTCGGAGCTTGGTGACTGCCTCGGACAGCTCGGTGCCGGGGGCGAGGGATGAAGGGGCGAGGAGGTGCAGGGCGAGGTTGAACTGTGGTGACGGGAAGGCGGTCATCGCCTTGACGAGGATGTTTGTGATGACCTCATCCTTAATGCGGTCTGGGTTCAGTTGGTACCTGGTTGGATGGGCAGTGAGTTAGCGAACAGTAGACCCTGAGTTATGGTTGCGTGTCCGTCGAGGCGGTCTTAAGTGTGCTAGGTGTAGGGTAATCAGATATAGTTGAAGGTGACTTCATGCGCTGCAGTCGCGTGGACCGCAGGACAGTCAGGTAATAGGAAACGTGATTTAATTTGGATCGTCATAGTACACAGGCAGCACAGATGAGATAGCGGAGGAGCCATGGTGAACGTACAGCTTCAGCAGTACCCTGTTCGCGTTGCCGTCGCAATACCGCTGCTCGCATTGTTGCTGGAGGTAGTTCTCGAGGGGGCCGACAGCCTCTGGGTTGTACCGCTCCAGACCATTGATGATCTGGTTGATATCTTGCGGCCTCTCCTGGGGGTCCTCGGTGTTGCTCATGGTGGGCAACGGTGTGTAGGGTGTTGGTGGGAGGTGAGGATAAGGTATGTGTAGCTCGGATGAGGTTCAAAAGTCCAGTTGTCGTTGTCTACCTTTCCTTGGGGCTGCCCCACCATCAAAGATTGAACTTGCGCGCCCGGGTAAGAGGAGTCTGACTCCTTCCTGGTGTGTGATGCGCTAAGACCCAGAATGGACTAGCGTCCGGTCGACGGAAGAAGTCAGCAACCGCTCGGGCCAATTAGCGCGTCTAGGCCGACGAGACGCGACAAGGGAGTGTGACATCACCAGTCTTGAAGTGGTACCTTTATTGGCATCGGACAGGCTTCTTTTAAGGCTTCTTTAATGGATTGTGAATTCTCAATCTGTGTCGAGCCGATTGTCAAGAACAAGAAGACTCGAGTCTGGCTAAATTCTCCGCACCGGACCTGTTCAGCTGCCAACTGCTCATGAGAAGAGCCACATCGGAAATCCGCTCCGGGGAGACACTCTACCACAGCCCACCCACATGACAATCTCATGAGTGGACCGTGCTCTACATATTGACCGTTGGACATGGATGATTGAGGTTCATGAGCCTCTTCACACATCGAATATGCCGGGAGTGATGCGATAGTTATTGAGCTCGGTCGAACAAGAGACCACCAAATCCTTGCGACCTTGAAAGTGCTCGCCATGGCCAGTCCGGCAAAGAAGCGGAAGCTGAATAGCGACAGCAAGCAGCCTCCTAAGGGATTAGAATATTTCTTCGCAAAACAAAAGCAGAATGCACCAGATCCCATTCCTGAGAAACCGGACGGGCCGGTTGAAACCCCCAATCAGCAAGAGCTCACGGACGAAGAGCTCGCCAGAAAGCTCCAGGCTGAATGGGCCGAGGAGGATGCTCAAGCTGGACGATCCAACGGGGACCAGGCAAGGTCAGAACCCGAGAACGATCAGGATGTTGAGCAACCCAAAACGCACGGTAATGGAGTAGAAACGCCAGAGACCCCAGGAACACCAAAAAGCGCGCCCCCCTCAGCTTTCAAGCAGATGGGCAAGAACACTTTGTCATTGCAGTCCATGGCAGATGCCGAGGAATCGGTTTCAGCGACGATACCCCTGGACGAAAGCCCCTTGACATTCGAGCCGGCCAAGTACATACCTGATCTGCAAAAAGCATGGGCCGCAGAAGGTGGAAACGCCTCGTATGCTCTACTCACAAGATGCTTTGTGTTGGTGGGAGGAACGACGAAGCGGATCAAGACGGTCGACACTCTGGTCAACTGCGTCCGTCTGCTCATCGAAGCAGACCCCGCCAGCCTCCTGCCTGCAGTCTGGCTCGCCACGAACTCTATATCACCACCATACATCTCCCTGGAGCTGGGCCTGGGTGGCTCAGCGATCTCCAAGGCCTTGAAGCAGGTCTGCGGCCTGGACGGTAGGGCTTTGAAGACTATCTACGACAAGTATGGTGACCCAGGGGACGTGGCATTCGAGGCCAAGAAGAAGCAGAGCTTCACCTTGCGCAAGCCTAAACCTTTGACAATCAGGGCCGTGTACGATTCTCTGGTGAAAATTGCCAACAGTTCCGGCCAGGGAAGTGTTGAGCAGAAGCAGAGGATTGTGGACCGCCTCCTGCAAGATGCCAGGGGTGGCGAGGAGAGCAGGTATATCGTGCGCACGCTGTGTCAACACCTTCGTATTGGTGCAGTCAAGACAACAATGTTGATTGCACTGTCTCGAGCTTTCCTGCTATCTCGGCCACCAGGTGCTGACTTCCCCATCAGAGGCCAGAAAGAGCTGGCAGCAATGAAGAAGGAGGAGCTCACGGAGACGTGCGCAAAGGCTGAAGAGATCGTGAAGGCTTGCTTCGCCCGGCGGCCCAACTACAACGATCTCGTACCTATCATGCTTGAAATTGGCGTGTGCGAAGAACTGCTGATCCGATGCGGCCTGACACTGCACATCCCATTACGACCCATGCTGGGCAGCATCACAAGGGATCTAGCTGAGATGTTGACCAAGCTAGACGGCCGCGAGTTTGCCTGTGAATTCAAGTACGACGGCCAGCGGGCACAAATCCACTGCGACGAGAAGGGCAAGGTGACGATATTCTCCCGCCATCTGGAGCTCATGACCGACAAGTACCCCGACCTCGTCGCTCTCATGCCCAAAGTCCGCGGCGATGGTGTCGAGAGTTTCATCATGGAGGGCGAGGTGGTGGCCATTGACCGCCAGAACGGAGAGCTCAAGACATTCCAGACGTTATCTAACAGGGCCAGGAAAGACGTACAAATCGGCAGCGTCACTATTGATGTCTGCATGTACGCTTTTGATCTGATGTACCTGAATGGACAGCCCCTCCTCGATCGACCGTTTCGTGAGCGGCGAGAACTCCTGCGGTCTTTGTTCACGGAGGTTCCGCACCATTTTACCTGGGTCAAAAGCCTCGATACCACATCTCAGGACCCGGAGACCGTATCGGACTTTTTCAAGCAAGCCATAGACATCAAGTGTGAAGGCATCATGGTGAAGATTCTCGATAACCTGCCCGACCTCGCCTACGAGGGTGATGATCCAGGTGAGGCCGGTGCGGAAACTGCCAAGCCGCAACCACCACCGACAACTGCGAAAGGAAAGAAGGCGAAGAAGGGCAAGGGCAAGGCTGAAGAGCAAGAGGGCGGAGAAGAAAAGAAGAAGTCCCGCCGCAAGCCCCTGCTCGCAACCTACGAGCCCGACAAGCGCCTCGACTCATGGCTCAAAGTCAAGAAGGACTATGGCACCACCTTTGACACGCTGGACCTGGTCCCGGTGGCGGGGTGGCACGGGCAAGGCAGGAAGCACAAGTGGTGGTCCCCTATCCTGCTGGCGTGCCGCAACGACGAGACGGGCAGCCTCGAGGTGGTAACCAAGTGCATCAGCGGGTTCACGGACGCGTTCTACAAGGCCAACAAGGAGTTATACGACGACGGCGGCGAGGGCGGATCCGGCGAGCGCAGGAACACGCACGCCCGCCAGCCGGGCTTCGTCGAGTACTCGGGCCCGCAGCCGGACGTGTGGTTCGAGCCGCAGGAGGTGTGGGAGATGGCGTTTGCCGACATCACGCTGAGCCCGGTCTATACGGCGGCCATCGGGCTGGTCAGTGAGGACAGGGGGCTGAGCATGCGGTTTCCGCGCTTCCTGAAGAAGAGGGAGGACAAGGGCATCGAGGAGGCGAGCACCAACGAGTTCCTGGCCGGACTGTATAGGAAACAGGGTGAGAAGACGGCTGCTGCTGCGCCGGCGAGGGGAGACGCCGGTGGGGATGATCACGACCAGGATGTTGGTATGGATGATGAAGATTGATTAATTCAATGCGATATGCCAAGGGTATGATGAGGCATGGCGTGGAATGTCATGCTATGCTACACGCAAGCTTTGTCCCAGGGCCAGAGGCAGCAAAAGGCAATCTGCAAAAAGACCGAAACCCTCAAACTTTTGCCCCCTTTCTACTCCTTCCACGCCTTGTACACAATACGCGCGCCGTACGTCTGCCCCTTCTTCAGCAGCGTCTGGCCCTTCCACTCAGGCACGTTGAGCGCGTTGACGTAGCGGCTGGGCTCGACGCAGAAGCCGGCTCGCGCCCCCCTCGCGGCGGCGCCCCCCACGGCGGGCACGTCGATGTACTTGCCGGTGTAGAACTGGAACGCGGGCTCGGTGCTGTAGACCTCGAGGTGGATGCCCGTCGTTGGGTGGTGGGCGGCGACGAGCCTGGTCAGGGGCTGGGCGCGGGTGTCGAGCGGGACGGAGGAGGCGGTTGAATCGTCGAGGACGAAGCAGTCGTCCACGTCGGGCTCGGCGGCGCCCAGCGTGAAGGGCTTCTTGCTCTCGATCTTGGGGTAGGCCGCCGGCTTGGTCGTGGTGGGGATGCCCCCGTCGTCGAGGGGGAGGTATGAGTTCGTCACTAGCTCGACCTGCGTGCCCTCGATGGAGGGGCCGCCTGAGAGGTTGAAGTAGCTGTTGGGTTGATTTTCCGGTCAGCATTATAGCTTAAGCTCGTGGTCAATCAATAACTGGGAAGACACGAATGCCACTTACGAGTGGTTGGTCATGTTAATGACCGTCTCGTCTGCGCCATCCACGAGCGTGGCCTCGTACTCGATGCCCAGCACGGTGGCGCCCTTGTCGTCCTTTCCAGCAGTGTAGACAACAGACGTATCAACCGTTCCAGGGAAGCCCTCATCGCCATCAGGCGAGTGCAGGCTGAACTTCACGCTCTCGCCGCCCTCCTTGAACTTCCCGAACCCAGGCGCGGCCTCGTCCCTAGTGCCAATGGGCTTGGGGCCGTCCCAGACCTTCTTGCCCCATCCCTTCTCGCCGCCGTGCAGGTTGTTTGGCCCGTTGTTGGCCTGCAGCTTGTAGGACTTGCCGTTGAGGGAGTCTATCGTGGCGCCCGAGATGCGGTTGGCGACGCGGCCGATGGTGGCGCCAAAGTGTGGGCTGTTGTGCGCCTCGTAGTGCTCCTGCGCGGGGAAGCCCTGCACAATGTTGACGCCGCCGACGTGCAGGGACTGGAGGATGGCTCCGAGAGGGAGGAAGGAGATCTCGTCGGTTGCCATATTTGCAGCTGTTTCCTTTCTGTGGTGCCTGGGAAAGTGCTTGGCTGTGTGGTCTCTGTAGAACTTGAATTGGTAGGCAGGACGACGATGGAGGAGGGGCAAGCATGCGAGCTTGAGCTAAGCTATATAGCCTGGAGCTCGTGAAGCGCAATCCATCGTGATTGGAGCGCAACGGGCCATTGTGGAAAATCATCCGCTCGCCATTGAGGCGCCAGAATTCAGGCTATTATGTAGCTGGTTGGTTCGATTGAGTGATTTCATGCTGGACGGGCTTGGTCCACGGATGCTTGCATGCTCCATCTTCTCGGCCGGTGACGAGCCTCAATAGCATGAGTTGGTGGGGCCCGTGGGGTGACGGGGCGCCGGTGCGCGGGGTAAAGCCCACCGTACAGGTGCCGCGGCAGCTCCGGAGCAAGCAAAATGATCCCCTTTCCGCCTACCCGCTACCCACCCCTCCCATGCAAAAGTCCTCACATTGACATTTCAGCAAAGCAGGCAATATGCTGGATTTGGATGGTGCCAAGGCATCCCAACGACTTCGCCTTGGCTTTCTGGAGAGACATTTCTGATTTCTCCAAGCCAATCATTCCGATATTGCACATGCTTGAGCCAGTCGAAGAAAGAGTAAATGTCTAGTGCACATACGGTACCTTCAAGTGCTGCAAATACGACATCTCTGGCCTACCTCAGTGGGTATTCTAGTTGAAATGCCATCTGATCTGCCACGGGTGTTTCCGGGCATGCTGGACATTTACTGCTCAAGCGCGGCTCACCAACACAATACCCAGACACAGACCGAGATGCTCGCAACTATCGTTGTGTGCAATTCTCAATCTTACCACAACACTCTTGAAATACAATGGAGTGCTCTGCAGAGTGAGATGTCCAAAGCCCGAGCCTCAGCTCCGTGTGTCGTCTGTTGATTGGTATGTCCTAGCTCTGGCTTCGACGAGGTAGCCTGGAGGCCTAACCCAATCAAATATGGTTGAGCTATAAGTACTGACCGTATCTGAAGGAAACTGTTCTTTTGTCTTCCTCCTCCAGGTTTAGATGACACGTTATGAAACAACTTCCCAGCACAGAAAGATCGTCAGTGGCTGCCTTGCCATATGCTCTGAATATGATGATTCAATTTGTGGATCCCTTGACAGACAAGACATAACTAGGAAACAAGGGTTGTTCTAAGCTGACTTGCTCTTAAGGTTTTCTTCCCGTGACAGCATACTTAGTGGTGGCTAGGTAAGCACCCTTCCGGGTTTCTTCGACCGCCAGAGGTACCAGTCTCTTCAACTCGGCTGCCATCTGCTCATTTTGGGTCTTTCGTGCGATGAGCTCGTGCATGATTAGGCCGCACTCATGCATTAAGTACGCCCAATGCGGCGGCGTGATGTGTACGTCCGCATCGACGTCCGACAGACCACGATCCGAGAAGATCTTTGGGAGGTCCGGAACCCACGTGGGGTTCAGCCGCGGATCCTGGGACTTCAGGAGACCCATCAGCTGCTCGATGCTCTCCTTCTTGTTCTCCGGATTCGTCAGTTCTCCGTGCACGGTCTGGTTGTCAGGCTCAACCCATTGCAGGTAGCCGCCGGGTTCTGTGATCGGGAAGATTCCCGCATGGTTAGTAAACGTGGAAACATACGCGAGTGGCATCAGATGAGCTAATTAATGATGCAACTCACTCAGCATCTGGATGAATTTGTCCACTACAAGCGGGACCTCCTCCTTGAGCACGACAAATACCATGAAGCGTACGTTGATGATATCAAAGGCGCCGACCAACTCGTCAGGGACAGGATCACGTACGTTCCACTTCTGGAATGTGATACTGGCAGGGAAAGCCTCGGGCGGTGCCGCTGCATCAAATGAGATATCGAGGCCAACGAGGTCTGTCGATTTCGGGAGCCGGTCATACGCATCGAGCAGCCATATTCTTCAGTGAGATTAATTGGTCAGATGCTTACATTCTTGACAGTGTGGAAGTCATTCACTCACCCTGTGCCAAAGCCGATGTCCGCTACTTTCAGGTTGGCACCTTCAGTGGGGATTCTCGGGTGGATAAGATATCCGAAGTCTTTCACCCAATGATAGTGCATCAAGTTGAGGCTTTTCAGTAAAAGCTTTCGGTTAGCACACATGCTCTAGTCGAAGCACTACGGCGTTGAAAAAGAGTACGAACCGACTATTATCGAGGAGATCTCGAGTGAAGACGTAGTCATCATTTGGGGCCATGGCTGTTGGTGAAGATAAGACTCTTTTGACGGCATCAGTCTGGCCGAAGAGGAGAGAGGTAAGGAGCGAGAGGCGAGTGGGGGATCAATGTTGGTAATTCTGTGTGTACACTCACACCCAACGGGAGTATTGGCACGACCGCGCTCTGCGATTGGCCTTCTTTTACCAACACTGCAACCTCTCGCTCCTGTCGTCGATCATCACCATTGGTGGCCCATGGACCCTGGTCACTCCCATTTAGCTGGAAGCATCGGCCCCTGCATTTTCGTTGCCTGAGTCTACCTCCACGCCGACTGCAAGTGAGATTCCACCTGCCATCGCAGCCGTTCAAACATTGCTGTGTAGTTACCACTCAGCCCAACGCCAGCGAGTCAACATGAAGCATTTGAGAAGCCCGTCTTTAGCCAAGAAGCGCAAAGATCTATCGGCACTGGTCCAATATGAGTTTGATCTCCGCACTCTAGCTCTCTCGCAATCTGTACCGCGAGTGAAATATGGGCTGAGTAGGGTCACATTTGCATCATTAAAGGGTTCGACTGTCTACCAGCTCCATTGCGTTTCTCATTCGATTTCTAACTAAAGGTAGCTGATGTGAAGCACGCCAAAATTTGACATGTGGCACACGGATCGTCAAGCATAGAACGAAGAAAGTTGTTTGCCACTTCGATTGAGAATACGGAGGGTGCCAGGAAAACCGGGAGGATACTGGATCTCGAGTGTCGGCGTACGCCAGAGCCTCTTGTAGCCGAATTAGCCAATGACTAAGAAACGACTTACCATGCTATGGTCGTGCTCTGTTCCTTGCTCTGTTTGAGTTAGACCTATAGACCGTTAGATCGTAGGCCTCCATTCCTAGGAAACAACCTGAGATCAACAACCAAATTATCTGGATCGATCAATCCATCGTCTCTCGCGTTACCGGGTCGCCCTCATCCGCCGGGAAGCCGGCTGGGGCGTCTAACACCGCCGACTCGAGGTCCGTCGTCGCCTGACGATACCTACCTGCTGAGCGTTTGTTATGTTGTACCCCAGTATGATTTTGCAACTTCAGGGAGGTAAATATCCAGATGATATTCCAGAACAAGTTGAAAAAGAATTTGAAGGCCTCGGAAGTGGCAGATCCAAACACGCCCCTATCGAGGCTGTCTGCGAAGGCGCCTGTCTCAGGGAAGAAGCGACAAACGAGAAAGAAAAGAAAAGAAAACCTTGGCCATAACCTTGAATTGGACAGTGCTAGATAATCTCTGCGTCTGCCTCAGGGGTCCGGGGCTCAACAGTCCGCGGAACTGGCCTCGGGACTTCCGCCCATCGTCCAAGCTGCCACATTCCCTCAGCTTTTCCTTGGGTAAAACTGTACATGATGTATATTTGATTGGGACTATCACATACTCAGATTCTAGATCATGGGCTATGTTTTCTATGTTTGCGTTGTGGCTGCCTTGAAGTACACCACCCATTGCCATGTAGGACCTTTCCATCAAAACGTTCCATGCGCGCCTGCTGCAAGACTTGATAGCTTTATTCATCGGGCCTTACAGTGAATCTGCTCGATAAAATGTGGTCTTCTGTGTTCTGTCGGCGTTCTTGATTGGTCATAGCTTGATCAGATGTGCCAAGAGCTGCTTCGAGGCTGAGGTTGACTTGACCATGAGCTCTGACACAAGCACACGAGTTCTGTCAAGACGGTATTGTGATTTACATTGCATATTCAATAAGCATAACTTTAATTCAAGTGCTTGCGGAGAGACTTTGTGGGGCTCACAAGAAGGAAAACAAGTCCCAGGTAGATTGTCTCCATCCGTATGTGGACCATTGGAGCAGCTCACCGTGTTCCAAGTGCCACTTTCTTGCCGCGGTAAAGAAATCTGTCCACATCCTTTGGAACCCATGAAGATGTTTAGTCGATAGAACAGTAATAGGGGTAAACTTCCGTTCTCCATGCCATACTACATCGATCGATCCGGACAGGGTATGGTCTCCTGACATTCAAGAAAACTCTGGGGCACGAGTCGGGGAAATATGACCTCTCGAGGGACTGACTGGTCGATGTGGAGCTCCCAGACACAAATTCCAAGACTCCCTGCAATATAAAGGGAGGTACGAGTTCTTGAACCAGTTATGTCGCACTGCAGAAAAAGCATTCGATGACCCGTCTCTACCATCCCAGCCCCGAACGTCTCAGCCCGTCGCCACTCATTTCCATTCGAGACCTCCTGATCAACTCAACATGCAGTTCCCAACCTTCGCCCTGCTCGCCGGCATCATGACTGCCTCGGTCTCCGCCCAGGCTTGCAGTTATGAGTACGCCAACTACCTCTCGGTGTGCAACCGGGGCGACAACCTCTTCTGCTCCGGCAACATCAACGCCTGCCCCCGCGGCAAGACAGACACATTCGACGACACTGCCACGAAGGCCAATGAGGACGCATGCGTGGGTCTGAATGCTGGCGACAGCTGCAAGCAGACCATCGCATGTTGCTAGGCGAGGACTGTGATTGTAAGTGCCTGACTGATTTTATTGCTTCATCGATGAGGTTCTGACTAGACCAGCGCGGATGCAGCAGTATTTTCTGGACTTCAAAATTCCAGTCAACCTGTACTAAAATTGTTTTCATGTTCACAATGTTATGGATTTTAGACCTCATCTCCTGTACATCGCAGCAAACTAAATCAAATATCATATGCCTATCTGCTGCACCATGTTGCCTTCGCCTTAAGACTGCTGCATCACTCAAGATCTACCATTGCCCATAGTTGCATTCACGCCCAAGGATAGATCTTATTTATAGGAGAAAAGGTCTCGGAGATCCCTGTTCCAATGTATTGCACAATTCCAATTCCGGAATAGCTCTCCCGGCCCAATCAGTCCGAGTTTATGTACTTGGCATCTTTACTCAAGATGTCCTTAGTCTATCATTCACAATGCTGGCAATCCCCTCTAGGCAGATAGTTCAGAATCCACCGGGTCTTTGAGGGATTTTAGGATTGGAGTGAGCTACGGTGAGACCGGTCAGCGAGGAGTGTGGATCCGAGTAATGAGAAAGTAGACTCGATACACCCTTTGATCCTCCCTGATCTCCCTTTGTAAGTCTTCTTTGTTATTGCCAGTCAGCGGGATAGATACGCTGAGTAAAGTCTGATCAAGCTAACAAAACAAAGAAGATTGTGTGTTGCCTTTAGGCATTGGAACAGAGATGGTCCAACTTTTGACATGAGGATGGTGCAGACAGACGCGGGTTTGACACGTATGAAGAACTTTTCCTTATAGAGCAGCTCAGCAGGATCTGGTTTGGAAAGTATAAACAAAGTTGGAAATACTCATGCTGGCGAATTTACTCACCGATCGCAAGTTTACACGTGGAAGCTGGAAGCATCACAAGCATTGAAATTCAAGGAAGGGCTTGACATGAATCACCCCCGTAAGGCCTGATCATAGGCTAAATACCTAGGTATTGTATATTCTGTATAATAACAGCTTGCTCAGATCGTTCATCAAAATGATATGAAATTAAGACACAGCCTATACTATTTGGGTGTGAATTTAAAGCGTTCAGTGTTGCTCGAAGTGAAGAGAGGTCCTATGTCAAGGTCCTGGCGTTCTGCTCCCCAGGACATCGGAAGCATGGAGGACATATCATCAGATTCTTTGTCGTTTGGAGTATTCTTTTAGTGAGCTAAGATGATCTCAATAGTTTAGCAGGTGAGTCAGAAGTTTCTGACCTACCAGGCGTGGCCCAGCTCTCTCAGCCCAACCGTCATTGTCCAGGACACGGCCTATGAGCTGTTGAGCTCCTAACAATCTCCGGCCTGACACCTCGCACCTCGCATCTTACAAATTTTTTTACTCTTCACCTCGTCCAAGATGGCTGGGTCACGTGCTCGCAGACTAAGAAGGCAGAAGCGCCAGCAGGGCCAGCAGGGCCAGCACCACCAGGAGGACCAGCTGGAGGGGAGTACCACCTACTCTGAGCTCCTGGCAACAACGATTCCTGCCAACAGCAACCAGAATGCTGACAAGGTTGCTCAAACACTTGGAATCGTTCAAAACGGTGAGCAGAGCTCCACTGGACTTTTAAGACAGTCGCTCATTGCCAAACAGTTTCCTACTCTCCTCCAAGTCCCGTACGCGACGTCGCGCCAGAAGATGCCGATTGCGAGCCCGACGGGGAGCTCACAACCCAACTAAGAAGCAAGTCGCGTCTCAACCTTGTAGCCTCGAACCTTACCACTAACCACGCTCACACTAGATACTGCCCTTTACCACGCTGCCCTCAAATCAGAGACGACTCAAGCTACAACCAAGATGGCTGTTCAGAGCAAGGAGGCCAGCGCCAGTCAGAATGGTACGTTCGCATCAAATTATGAATTGCAATAAGTCACTAACAACGAGCTCCCAGGCAAGCAACAGACCAAGGCTGACGACAAAATGGCCGAGGGCAAGAAGCCTGGTGAGTGTCGCATCGCATCGCATCACATCACTCGCGCTCACTGCATCAATTACTGATCACTGCCGCCCAGAGGTCGCCACCACCGCAGCCAGCACCAACCGCAACTGCGCCGTCACCATCTGGAACCTCCCCGATGGCACCACCGAGCCCATGGTCCTCGAGGCCATCGCCGAGCACAAGCCCATCGGCAAGATCTACGCCTGCGACGTCTACGTCATCCCAGGCCCCAACAACGTCCCTGCCGCAATGCCCGTCGCCAGCGTCCGCTTCATGCGCCCCGAGTCCGCCACGCGCCTCGTCCAGATCGGCAACAACCCCGACCAGGGCATCTTCGTCAAGGAAACAAGGGCCAAAATCACCCTCGCGCATCGGCACCAGCCCGCGTACCTCAAAGAGCTGGCCAGCCGCGTCGTCTTCTTCCGTGGACCGCATAGCATCGTCAACCCCGTCTCGCTGCGCAAGCTTTGGGGGTTCAAGGAGCAGACTGAGAGGCTGATCATCGGGAAGGTGGAGAAGGGCTTGTGCGAGATTGAGTGGCGTTTCTGCTCTTATGCCTACAATGCGGAGCCGGCCTTTTGTGTCTTCGAGGACGCTTACGGAAAGCGTGAGGACTGCTCGGTCCGGTACGGAAATGATCCCTGTGCCTAGACAGAGAACCCCAGGTTGGGAGACTGCTGCCTGAGATTAGACTGGCTGGAGTGAAGAGAATCGAACTTCAAATCGGATAATCTTCGAAAGGATGACCTCCAGTGTGATAGACCTTGCGTGTGCTTTAAATTAGCCTTCGATCTTGTGGTCTGCTGGTCGACCGCCTTCAGGATCCTCCCACTTGCCCCATGTTGGAATGCTGCATCTTCTTTGGGAAGAAAATCCAATCAGGTAGGATGAGGCTTCATGAAATCGGAAGACATGCTTGCCTCCTCTTGGCTTAGATGACGGGTCTCATAGATAAATTCTATTGGCACAGTCTGGCCCAGTTC
The DNA here is from genome assembly GCA_014872995.1 of Diaporthe citrichinensis. Taxonomy (NCBI): domain Eukaryota; kingdom Fungi; phylum Ascomycota; class Sordariomycetes; order Diaporthales; family Diaporthaceae; genus Diaporthe; species Diaporthe citrichinensis. The sequence goes on along the minus strand of JADAZR010000079.1, from coordinate 5,075 downwards.
ATTTTGGTCTAGTCTCACGGCCGCTTCAGTATCCCCTTATTTGGGAAACACAGTATCACACATTGAGAGAATGTCAGACTTGTGTCCTGAGGCCTCCTCAGCAGCACATGCCCCGTCTGTAAGTTGACGATAGCCCTGTTTACCACCTGGAAACGAGCCTCCGTCGTACACAAGCGAAATTGCGTACGTACGTTTCGATGAGTGCCTACTCGGTAGTCGGCCCAGGAATCTGCTGATCTATTCGTTTTCCATCACCAGGTCAAATCCCATTCCTTGCAATTTCTGTATGGCCTTGCTGCCTTCGCCCTGTCGAAGTCTGAGATAAATATGGTTAGCAACGGACGCCAACAAGGCGATTCCCTTCTCAAGAAAACGAAAGGTTTGTAAGAGGGAGACCACTTACTGATCTTTGACAGCCTCACCAGCCTTGACGAAAAGTCTGGGGTCACCCTCCACCAACGCCATGAAAATCCAACCCACCACCCACGGCAGCTGGTTCTCCCTCTCCATGTACGCAGGGCCATACAACTCCAAAAGCAGAGGCTCACATGCTTCCCGCAGCGCTCGGAGCACGCCCCAGGCCGTCCGGTGAAGCGTCAAATACGGGAATGCCAGCGTGAGCGACTCGGCCTGCAGGGAGAGGACCAGGGCCCTGATGAGCCGGTCCGGGGGCATCCGAGCGCCTTCGGCTGTTGTCTTCTTCTTGCCAGCTGGTCTGCCCGCCGCTGCGGCGGCGATCTTCTTCTTGCGCTCCCGCAGCTTCTCCGGGTCGTTGATCTGGCCCAGTAGGAGGGTACCCTCCTCCTCCGAACCTTCTTCCTCGTACAGGCTACGAGAGACGACGCTGTCCACGTGCTCTGGTGTCCAGTCCACCTGGCCCGTGTTGCGGAGGTAGCGGTCGGCGAACATGTCGGACACTGGCGCGCAGTCAGCCTTGATACCGCGAGGTCCGCTCTTGGAGAGGAGGTTCTCGAGGTTGCGGGTGCGTTTCTGCTTGCTGTTGGTGAACGCAGAAGCCGTGGTGCCCATCTGGAGGCAGAACTTCTTGAAGTAGTCCTGCGGGTTCTTGGGCAGTTCGGCGCCGACATAGAAGCTGTCCTCGCTCAGCATCGTGAGCACCACGCTCATGTCATCCCAGGACTCCGAGGAGACCTGATGCGGTGACAAGAGATTCTCCTGCTGTAGCGCAGTGTACAGGTGCAACGGGTAGGCGATCGAGCCCCATGCGTTGGCCACTGCGAGGCCTACATCGTATGTCTCGGCGCGGAAATGATAGAGCATGAGGCCCGAGATCACAGGGGAATAGTTCAAGATTCGGTGGATGGGCGCAGTGCAAGGTATGCCCGATTGGCTGAAGACCTTGACTTTGGCTTTGTGTATAGGATCATCTTGGATCCACTGCAATGCGAGGCGTTAGCGGTTTGAGTTTAGGACATTTCGCGGGAGTGAACCATGATGGTGCACCGTGGGACGTACCTTGATCTTCTTTCGAAGCTCCTTCAGCATCGCGTCGTTGGATGGGGGCCAATTGTTGATACGGAGCTTGGTATGAAAGTCCAGGTGCAGTCCAAGGTCTTCGTCCATGAGTCCAATGTGGGACATGCACGTCTCGTGCGCCGAGTGAACACGGCCACGTAGGATGTGGTGGATATCGAGGAACATCTGAGCCGCAAAGGCGAGGTACATGGGGATCTCTCGGGTTCGATCGAGTTCCTGCATGCCACGAATGAATTCGTCACAGACCGGGTAGTTTGGAACGCATCGAACGACGGTTGCGAGCTCAGTGAAAAACTCCATCATCAGGATCTTGTCCTGTTGGAACTTCTCTCGTTTGGGCATTCTGCTCCACTCCCGGGTCGCGTCATAAGTGCCAAACATGCCCTCTTTATAGAGGGGCAAGTGGCGAGGATCCAAGACTTCAAGGAAGCTCTCGATCATGATGAAGGCGATCATGTAGGTATCAGTGGCGATATCATACGTATCATAGTTGAACTCGTTGCCAGAGTTGGTGATGTCGTTCTGCATAGGCTTGCTGTTAGCCTCTGGAAGCGGGGATGCCACCAAGCCACGTTTTTCTTGGACCAAAATAGAGACTTACGAGAGAAAAGCCCTTGATCATGCACTGGTAGAGATGAAACTTCTTTGCGATCTCTATCGCTCCTCCGTGTGCCTTGAACATTGGCGCCATGTCCTCCACCAAGTTGCGAGCAAGGTCACAGGCCGTGTTTGTTGCGATGGCGGCAGCTACGAGCTCGAAGAGACCATCACGATAGTTGGTCCAGATCCACTCGACTCGGGCCCGAATCTTGATCAAATCGTTGATCATGAGGGTGTATGCAAACAGAACCTCTTCCAGATCTTGTAGAGGCTCGGCAACATAGGTGGCGTTGTCGTCCTTGACCGGCACTGGCCTCTCGATATCTGGGGCGTTGAGGAACTCTTCGGATGGTTCGTAGACATTGAGTCTTGCAAATCTACCACCGACCTCGTCCAAGGTGTCTGGAGGAGTGTGGGGATTGGCAGCATCCTGAGTCGCAGGCGGAACACGCGGCTTGAGAACCTCCCGCACCTTTTCCAGGACGCCCACGAAGTAAGAGTGCTTAGAATCAGCTGATGCAGAGGGGGAGCTGCCAAGTTCAGCCAATCGACCGCCAAATCCAGACCGCGTGGAGATGACACGGTTGAGTGTGTTAGCGAAGGCTAGAGGGACTGAGACGACGGGCTTCTGGGATGCTGCCACAAACTCAGCGAGCGGGATGAAGTCCTTGATGGCGATGGTGTAGTCGGGGAGGGAAGTGACTGAAGAGGAGCCCTCTGGCTTTGGAGCGGCGGCCTTGGCCTGCTTCCTGGCTTTTCCCTTGAGTCGTTTGGACCGCTCAGGGCCGGTCGCCTGGGCAGAAGCTCCAGAGAGCAGGTCCGCGGAGTAACCGCATGACTTGGCCGTGGAAGCAAGCCATGCAGCCACAGCATTGGTGTCGTCCTTGTACTGCTGGTAAACACTGACAAGAGGTGCTGGTAGCATCTTGACAGATGTGGCGGACAGTCGATGAGGACTTGCCGCAGGTGGTCAATGATTTTTGGTACGTACGTGGTCTTGCTAGAAGTGGAGTTCAAGAAGTTGTCCAGATTTTCACCCCAAATTGATCGGGGGAGAGGTCACCAACTAGAGGTGCCGAGGGGGAACATCTGAAGTGAAGGAGATTGGAACAGTGACGAGGAGGCAAGTGAAGAGGAGCAAGGTTAGATTAAGACTCACTGCTGGGTTCAGGTCAACAAACGGATTCCGGGGTGGGACAAGTTTGTGCAAACGGACTGCAGCGCGTGCGGAAACCCTTACCCCCGACTGTGCACGTGTGGGAAGAACGTACAGCTGCGTACTTCAGGGCACTGCCAACGTATCATCAATACGACTTTCCACGCAGAAAGACATGAGTATACGGATGAAGGCAAGCCTTCCTGCAGGAGGCGTGATGATGTGGCAGCCGAGATGTTCCAAGGTGCCTGCCCAATACTACACATCGTCTGGCCTTGCCCGGATTTCGTACCCGCGACCGCTATACTACATTGTGATACGGTGAAAATGGTATCCAGTCAAAACTTCAGTCAAAACAAATCTGGATGTTTTCGTGTTATGGAGCAGGCCATTTGCCCTCTTCCTTTCTCTTTCTCTTGAGGAACCGCTACGTGGCCAACACTGACCAGAATGCCCAGCTCGCCAAAAAATCCTTTCTCAATGTTTTGTCCTCAAAACTCGATTCCTTCTTATTCAGCTTTCTCTCTTGCATCTCGGACTCTGATTTACTTGATGTACGGTTTCGAAATTTCCTACACAGCTAGACAATTTGAAGCAGGGTGCTACGTACCCTGCTTGCATATACACCACATCTTCGCGATATGAGAGATCAAGGCATCGCAATATTTCGTTTGGCGATACCTAGTTGGACGTACCAAGGGACAACTCGCAACGGCGTCGACACCCACAATATTGGAAACCATATAAACGTTGACTTCAGTCAACTCGTAGGTAAGCACCGACCCGCACCGTTCGGCATACCTTGAAATGCAGCCAAGAAAAAGCACGTCAGGGGACCTGTCAACACTGCATCTGGATTTGACAGTTGCTGTCCACTAAGCACGGGCGGGCATTGTCCTCCACGTATGCACATGGGACTCCTTCACACTCCTAAGACTTGCTTACACCTGGATCGCATCCCCGCCCCATGCTGACGCTCAACTGGGTGGCCAACCGCTATCGAAACCGATCATCGGTTGGATGCAACTACGGATCCGAACCGACCTCAGAGAGTTCTTGTATTCAGTCTTGCGGGTCCCACCGCCAAGGGTGCAGCAGTCAGCTCGCAAGGCCATCGTGCCATCACCATCAACCCATGCCTGCATTTCCACGTGTGATAACCTCAATTGTAGGAGTACATGTTATTTTCTCTAGGCACCTCACTCTCCTCTCGAACACCCAACACGCGTGCGGCATAGCAATAACAAGGAGCCAACTGCAGCATTGAGGGACTCAATCTCACGATGCACGTGCTGTCCCAAGTCATCCTCTGGTCCCTGGCAGGTCTTGCCGCCGCCCAGGACCGCCTCTTCTCTTCTGCCTTTGGCTATCCTGGCCGTAATGCAAGCTACGACTACGTCGTTGTCGGTGGAGGCACCTCGGGCCTCACTCTCGCGTCTCGCCTTGCCGCAACCTCGGCCTCGGTGGCTGTTGTTGAGGCTGGTGGATTCTACGAGGTAGAGAATGGCAATAACAGCTGTCACGTGTCAGGGGCTCCATTTTGGCGCTATTGCGCTGCTCCATTTTATTTAAATATATGCGCCCCCGCTTTATTATTTATAAATTAGAATAACTAAATAAGTTGCTTTATTTAATATGCCTTGTTTAAAATTATGATAATTATAAGCCTAACTTTATTTTAATTCCCTATTTTATATATATTTTAAGCATCCCTTTCATTATTTAAATGCACTTATTTTATATAATTATTATATCTTTTACTAACTTAAATAATATTATTCTTATTAATATAATGCTTCTTTATAATTATAAGAGCTATTTA